>VYZP01012321.1:0-12218 GCA_013400635.1 Hypocryptadius cinnamomeus
CACAGCACCAAGCCTGACAGAGTTAACAAAGTGTTTGAACAACACTCTTGGGCACATGGTGTGGTCCTTGGGTATGATCCTCTGCAGGGGTAGGAGCTGGACTCAATAATCCTTGTGGGTCCCTTCCCACTCAGCACATTCTCTGATTCTGTGAAAATCAGGCCATGTTAGTTATATTTATAGCACCACGTCACACAGAAAAGACTTAATAATATTCTTGAGCTGGTAGTTGCCCTGAAAGATCAACACTTCATCTGGATTTCTATTGTTTCCAGAAGAAATACAAATGAATCGTGGTTCAAATAGGAAATAGGTTCAAACAGCTGAAATAGGAAGAAAGATAAAAATCTCTTTTTTAATACCCATCCTGATTGTGCACCATTTTTCCTGGTGATCTGAGGCAATTTGTCTCCACTGTACTGTGCTTAAGAGTCTCTTGTATGTATTAGCCAACAACTGACCTCATAGCAGAGGCAGCAAGGAAAGGCAAGGGTGTAGAATAAATTTTGGAGTGACTTAAAGAAGGAATTAGTAAAAGTTGACCAAATCCAAAGCTTCCTTCCTCAGCAGTGCCATTCTGAGGGTTTGTCCTCTCCTTCCAGGGCCGCTACATTCTCAAAGACTAACTTCCTTCTCCTGCCTCTTGGAATGAAAAGAGCAGAGGCAATTACCTTTTCTACACCATCCTCCCATTTCTTTATGATATTCTTTTACATTGCCTCTGGGTTAAGAAAGGAATGGGCTAAGTGCAAGAAAAAAATAGTTCATAGCTAGTGGATTTCACAAGGTTCAACAAGAGCCAGACCAGTCTGGGCTACACAAGTACCTTTGCTGATATTGTGCTATGTCAGCATGCTGGTTTATCTACATACAGAAACACAAGGAATTCCAGCCTCGGGCACAAAGTAGTTACCAGCAGCTGTTAAGTATAAACTAAAGACAATCTGTTTGTGGATCAGAATTATCAGCTATTTAAATCCCTTTCTGCACAGCATAACAACATATATCTCATAAAAACAACTAGTTTACGAATTTGACAGGTTTCTTCTATGACATAATCTCTTACTGCTAGTCAGGTTACCTATAGTCAGCTTTTCCTCATGAAAACATGAGAAAAAAAGAAGTTGAAATGAGGTATACAGCAAAGTACTGAACATAATAAGTAGGCTGAAATATTTAAAGCTTTAGCTAAATATTTTCCACTTTTATCAGTTCACTGCATGCTGAGAAAAATAACATAAAAAGGAAGGAAAAGTATTTCACATGCCACAGGAAAATGTTCACAGTCTGAAAAAAAGAGAGCAAAAGGATCAGAAGTCAGCAAATGACTGCAGTAGGATCCTCTCTGCCATGGACAGTAGTATACAGGCACCTCAGCATCAGATCAGCATCTCTGAAGTTTGGAACAACAACTTCTTTAATCAACTTTAGACACCTGTGATTGAGATTTTTGGCCATGTGCTCTGTACAAAAGCATAATTGAATGACAAAGTTCTGCCATAATAAATGACTCCATGTAATGGTGAGTGCTACAGAGCAGATTGCTTATTTCTAGGAGTGAAAGATACAGTACTTGTTCAAGGATAATCTGATAATAGATCACAAGGAATTCCAATGCCACAAAAGACTAAGCAGAGCCTTGGGATTTCACCAAGAAGAGGGACATAACTAACCTAACACAATCTAATGATGAAGGAGATTCAGTGCAAGCTGATTTACTGCCATACAACCTTCTCTTGTCTCGCCTCATCTTAAGGAACTGAAATGCTTTCTATAACAGGTCATAAAGCCTCTGTTTTTCCCTGCAGCAAAAGCCAACAGGTTTTACTTTGTAGAAAAAAAATCTGCACAAGCACTCTCAAACTATGAAAACAAACCACTTCTTTCAACTAAAAAAAATCAGTGCAGTAATACAAATTCTCTATGTCCTCCATGAGAAAACATTCTTTATCAAACCCTGCAAAACCAACATTAAAAAGATGATCTGGTTGTAGCACATCTTTCAAAACTATTAGTTTTACACCAGCTCCTATTTGTTAGATGGCATTTGTTTGTTTGGAGGGGCAGGCTGTACTATTGTGGTAGAGCATTTTCCACATAGGGAAGGTTTTATATGAAATATTGCTTCTTTTTTTATTGGTAAAACTGAGTTGGTGGCAACCAAGATATCACTTGCCTTTACAATATATGAGGAAAGGCAAAAGGTGCAAAGCTTAGAGTCACAGGAAAGAGAGAATTTGAGCTTTCTACACCTTCCAGAAGAGGAAAGTGCATAAACAGTGGATTTTAAATAGGAAGAAAAATAAAAGGAGAATAAAGCCATAGTAGATAAAGAGAAAAGCGAATTATTTTCACAATTGATATTTCTACAGAATGTTTTCAAAGAAAAAGAATTGAGCACACACTTTTCCCTCTCCCTTCAGAGTCTGGGACCATTATTCCACAAAGATCAAGGGTAAAAGTAAAAAGCTCAAATAATTATAAAATCGTAAGCATCACCATCAGGCCTGGATGGCCTTTTTTGTTTGTCAGGAGATAGTGTTGTCATTAGATTTAATCAATGTCCTATTTCATTCAAAATAAGCAAGTTTGCTTCCTACTTTTAGCAATTTTTTTAAATTGGAAATTTACCAAAGCTTATAACCTTCAATTGATGGATGATCTTTTAAACCCACATACCTTGCATAGTCAGCTACATAATGCATAAGTGACAGAGATTTTAGGACCGAATTAAATATTATCCAACCCATACAGGCACACAGAAAGTTTTTACTGTGTTGTTACCCAGGAGGCTCCTGCCTCTGCTCTAAAAATTAAATAACTACTGGGTTATATTGTTAGTTCAAACTTGCTCCTTCCCATCTGTTTGTTACCCTGTGACATAGTTGATCAAGACTACCTGTATGTCTCTTGCTGTGGGGAAAAAAAAAAAAAAATCTATTTTTTTTTAAATTATTTTTCACACGGTTCAAGATACAAATAATCCAGTTTTATGTGTCTCTTATCTTTCTCTTTCCTGATCCTGTATAACGTCACATACTTTTATGCACTAAGAGAAAGGATAGAATTTTAGGAGTTTTAACGACTGAGAAATTTTTGAAATAGCTGTTTCTACTGCAGCACATTAATGAAGTTTGCATATGATATTTTTTCACTACATTAATTGTTAATCTGACTAACAGATCACTTGTCAATTTAAGTAGCTTATTCTGTTTTGTTGCTTGGACCCCCAAGTACTCTTTTAAGATATTGCAGGACTACCTATCAGCAATCCTGTAAAGTTTCAAATAAAAAGTTATTAACATTTAAAGTAGATACCCATAAGTAGTTAGAAGAAATTATCCTATGACATAAGTCAAGTAATTTTAGCAGAAATAAAGGAAACAGAATTTTTGAAGTACCATGATTTTCATGAAAATTCCCCATATTTGAGAGATTGATTGAGATCTGCACTTCACACGTTCTTTTCCTCTGGCTTAAGAGGTTGTGCTTTATTCATTTATAATAATGGGCCACTTTATAGAGTATTATTATTCTCAGGGAGTAATTTTGAAGGAGAGCATAGTGAGGACCTAACAAACCATGAGTTCAGACTATGAAAATCAAACAGGAAAATTTATTTGATAATATTTCTTAACCAAGAGAAAAGTCTAAAGTACTATTTGAGAACTTTCTTGATTACCACGCTCTCAGCCTCATGGCTAATTCTAAGCCCAAACAGCCTGACTGACAACTGATATGCTTAAATGTTAAAATAGCACTGAAGTGCTTTAAACCAGGATCTAAATATTTCATACAGATGTGATCAGAAGCATGTATTCATCTTGGACAGGAAATCACATTCCATTTACATACCTCCATGTCTTTGTGTATATGGTCTGAAGTTCAGAGCCTTAAAAATACATTTATTTCAAAGGGTGCTGGATCTGGCATTAATGAATAACTCTGGCTGCAGTAATATGCTATTTGAAAATATTTAATTGAGGTCTGAAAACTCTGTGGAATACCAAAGTAATTTTCAGTACACTTTGACTAAATTCAATGGCCAAAACTTTGAAACACTTCTGGGTCAAGCCCTAAAAGACCTGAAACTAGAAGATTTGATGGCAAAACCCTTATTGCAAGAAAACTAGGCAGCACAATGTGTCCACATTGCCTCTGCACAAACACTATTTTCATTCAACGCCATCCAGAGAGCAAGCTCAGCAAGTGGGCCCATGGGAATTTCATGAGGATTAACAAGACCAAATATTGCTGCTGCACCTGGGATGGGGCCATCCCTCGTGGGGATGGGGATGAGCAGATGGAGAGCAGCCCTGCCAGAAGGGCGTGGGGGTGCTGCTGGAGGACATGCCCTGGCCATGGCACTCACAGCCCAGGGAGCCAAATATGTCCTGGGCTCATCCAGAGCACTGTGGGTAGCAGGAAGGGGATGGAAGGGATTCTGTCCCTCTGCTCTGCTCTGGTGAGAGCCCACCTGCAGCGCTGCATCCAGCTCTGGGGTCTCAGCACAGGAAGGACACGGAGCTGTTGGAGCAAGTCCAGAGGAGGGATACCAAGTTGATAAGAGGGATGGAGAACATCTCCTGTGAGAAAAAGCTGAGAGAATTGTTCATTCTGGAAAAAAAGAAGGCTTGGGGGTGGCCTAATTGTGGCCTTCCAAGTACCTGAGGGAACTTACAAGAGAACTGGAGAGGGGCTATTTACAAGGGCCTGGAGTGACAGGACAAGGGGGAATGGCTTCAAATTGAAAGAAAGTAGGTTTAGATCACACTTGAGGACGAAATTCTTTACTATGAGGATGGTAAGGCCCTGGCACAGGTTGTCTGGAGAAGCTGTGGATGCCCTTTCCTTGGAAATGTTCAAGGCCAGGTTGGATGGATCTTTGAGCAACATGGTCTAATGAAAAATGTCCGTGTCCATGGCAGAGGGGTTGGAACTAGGTGATGTTTAAGGTCTCTTCCAACCCAAACCATTCTATGATTCCAGCCCTAGGGCATATACAGAACACAGTCAATAAATTTGCTGCCTTGGAAGCAAATACGGACAATAAGCAATACTAGCACACTACTGCAAGTTTTCAAAGTTAATTGAATCAGCATATAAAAATGTTTTCCCTGTGTAATAAATCTCATTATAATCAACATCTCTATGGCAGGCACTTCCCAATGATATGCAAATTTCAATTATTTATTTAGAATATATTCAGCATTTTTGTATGACTCCATTTTCTGTTTAAAAAATTTGGGAGTTGAATTAAATACCCAGCTCTCCTTTGGAAAATGTTATTAGCAACATTGTATGCCAACATAATAATGGAGCTTTTCAAATATTTAGACTACAAATATACTTTGGAAGTGAAAAAAGGGTTTCACTCAAACTTCCTTTAGGATCTTCCTGGTTAAATCTGCTATGCTGACTTCTTTACAATATGCAACACAGAAAGAGATAAAGGTTTAAGGATATTTAACCTATTTTTCTCTGACACAAGAGAAAAACTTAATGATATAATCATTATTTATTTCCATTCTAAAGTTCAGTCTCAATGAACTCATGCTGGATTTCCAAGTGTAAAAACAGCAACACCTTGAAGGAGAAATACAGGCCACTGACAAAAATGTACTAGTGACCCACTGATGCTGTGAGTCTGTTTCTCAACCAGTGTTGTTAAACATTCTGGAGAAAAACTATTTTTTTACCTTATTCAATGTAAGAAAATAAAAAGGATGCACCAGAAAACAGACGTTATCTAATGGAACTTTTTCACAGTTTACTGACTTTCTCATTGTTTCTTTAGAGACGGGAAAAACATGGCAAAAATATCTAACGTAAGCCACACAATGAGACTGCAAGTTACAGAGATAGCAAGTTCTTTTATTCCCTGAGAAGCAAGTGATTCCCCTCCATCAGAGTTATTGTTAATATAGAACAATAAGACCACAGCTTGTCCCATGGTTAACTATTATTTAAATTTGTACAAAGCATGTTTTATTTTGTGATTGTAATAATGTAATCTCACTAGGAATGAGAGAACTTCCATGATGACGGCCTTCTCTTAAAATTGCAAAACTCAACCTGTGAATTTCTGTTCTTTTGCCTTTTTATTGTTTTTGCAGAAAATTGTATCGAATTTATAATCTGCATTACTTCAATGTTGACTAGACTGTCACTAAAAATAATTTCTAAAGGAGCATTAACATTTAATAAATTTTTCACGCTTGTTTATTTTTTGGGATTCACATGGAAAAATTAAATTTATATGAAAGAAATAACTGAAACATATGTATCACATGGTCAAACAACTGATCAGTAAAACATACAGCAGGAAAACAAGGATTTGTAATTAAAGTGGATTAAATCATAAGCCTCATCAAAATGAGGGGTGTGTAATTAAAAAAAAAAATAGAAAAAGCTTTTATATATAGTCAGTGTATGTACACCTCCAGGTATCACAGGAAGTTTGATTATGGACAGTTAAATGATGAATGTTAAACTGTGATAGAAGGATACATCAAAAAAAAATATATTTGAAGGTCCATAAATAAACCCCAGCTGAGAATTGTTTGATGCTAGATCCAAATATCAGCATATGAATGATTGGTTGCACCCATCACAGATATTTCTCCTCTTTTCTTCTTTCTGGCCCCTTAATATTTAATTGCACTGTTCAAAAGAGAAGAAATTCAAAAGGAACAGTAATTGTAGAAAATCCACTGGACAAAGACAGCATACACACATGGACAAAGACAGCAGACACATAGAGTATGTAGATTTCAATTTCCCCTGATCCCACCTCTCTGGCTGTGCCTCATTGTGACAGACATAAGTAAAATAAATAACTGCAAAAAAGGAAAGAGTCTGGTAAGGATAGGAAACACCATCTGAAGAATGCGTTAATACGTAGTCTTACCATCAGCATTTCCTATTAAATGGACATAATTGATCTGAGTTCTCTAGATTCCATTCTGAACCCTCCCTTGTCCAAGGGAACAGAAAACTTGTAGATTTTTGACCTGGTGATTGGTTTTTAGAATGGTTACTGCCATGTTTAATGCCACGCTGCTGAAACGCCGTTGGATATGTGTGCCCCCTTGGCAACACACAGGCAATCAAACAAGAACTTCCTTCCTAACAGGTGCAAACTAAGAGAAATTTTTGACTGTTACTAGAAACACATTCTGGAAACACCGTATGGACTCTTAACTCCTGTGAAAAGTCCCATAAACTATTTCTGAATACAATCCCTACATTCAATTTGGCAAGGACAACAAGAAATTCAGGATTCTAGTTTAGGTTGCTAGTATTTCTTTCCTTGCAGATGAAGGTTTTGTCTGTGATTTTTGCCTTTGTAGAGGAAGCAAAGTGATTGTTTTTGTCTGCCTGTGTGGTTTTGAGGTCTGCCTTCTCCCTTTGCAAACTAATCCAATAAAATAAAAAGTGCTCTGGAAAGCATGACTCCTATGAGAGAAGCGTAGTCTGACTTTGAGGGGGAAAAAGTGTCTGCATTAGAATGATAAATGACTGACTATAATTAATTGATCAATTAATTGATTTTACAATAAAATCCAGTATTAAAAGTAGTGGCTTTAAATACACCATGACCTGCAGTTTTATCTGATAAATTATGCTCCATCAAAATCCACACTCAGCAGTTATTTATTGTGCAAAGCTCCAAATTGGATCCCCTACTTCTGAATTAATTTGGATTCTAAGTATTTTGCATTTGTATTGCCACCCAAAAGGGTTTGTGTAAAAATCATGTTTAAAAAAGGGATATACAATATTTACAGTAGGAACATGCTTGACTTTCTATGATATTAAAAAAGCTTAGCAAAGGGGAACAATGCTCATCATCTAAATGTCTGCTCTAGAAAAATTATTCCTAGGGTATTTCAGGATGCTGCTCTCCCTGGATTCAATTTATGTTCTGCATCTACAATAAAGGGCAAACGTCTCTGCAGTTCCCTGCTGAAATCAGTGTTGGGCTTGTACTTCTCAGTCTCACAGCTTGGAAGAATGCCATTGCAAAGGAGCACGGAAAAGGGAAATGAGCCACCGCAGAGAAAGTCAAGAGTGAAGATGCACTTCAAATCAATTTTGCCATGAAGTTGAGCTCTTGTTATGTCTGGTAGGAATGGATTTTAACAGATAGGAGAGAATAACCTCAGGGCTACCATTCTCCTAATCACACAGATTTTATTTTTTTTTTTTAAACTTTTCTGGGAAAACCAAAATGTTGAAGATTTTTTAAAAAATATATTTTTCAATGGTGCTAAATGTCTAATTAATTTTCAGAAAAGTGGTTTTGTCTTGGGAAAAAGATGTTATTTAACCTCTGAAATGTTGTAAACAGATTATTAAATCAGACTTTGTTACTCTTACTGCTATGTTGCAATGGTGGAAGAGATGATGAAAGAGACAAAAGATGATGGAAGAGACAAATGAAGTAGCAGTCTGATGAAGTTGTGGAAAGAAATTTGAAATGGCATTTAAAAACATATCAAATAAAGGGCACAGTTCAATAAGGGAACACAATTCAAATATTCAGTAGCATATAGAAGACTATACCATTTTAAAACCCACTAAAATATGCTTTTTTAAATGCTATCCTACTGCACAGGACAAAAACTGAGGAATAATATTTCAGAATAGCTCAAAAATCACAAGAATTGCTCATAACCACTCCAAGGCTACTCCACAACTAACTGAAATATAGGTCATAAATCTCAAAAAAAAAAAAAAAAAAAAATTCAGCTTCAAATACTTACCATAAACCCATCACTACAGTTACACACATCAGCATCTTTGAGTTCAGCTTGCAGCAGCAGTTAGGTACTGTTGGCAAAAAGAGAAAGCAAAGTATGTTGCTACAAATTTCTGGATTATTGCTTAAAATATCCATGTCTACAGTCTGGTTTAGAGAAGCTCCATGGTAAGAATGTATTTGGGATTTGTTATCATTTGGGCAAGCATGATGAGATAAGATCTTAACAACTATATTCGAAACATGCACAAGTTCGTTTACACTGCCTACAGAGCTGCATTGATTCCTATCTCCTTCCTGAGTTATTTCACTAACAAAAGGGTCATAGCAAATGTACAAAGAGCCAATAAGCCTACAGACATTAACTCCTCCTGCTCCCTGAAGTCTTTATATAACAAAAATTGTGAGCAGTTGCTTGTGGCTTAGATACATTGCCAAAAGACTTTTCATCGACTTGCCGTTTATTCACATTGCAACATTCTCAAATTCACTTCATCTATTTTTAGAGACAGATAATAAACATTTATGTGATCAAAATTAATAATACAGGACTACTGAAACATCTCAAAGGCTTTGCTATTCAGAATGCCACCAGCTCCTGCCAAGGAAGTGCACTCAGCACTAGCCACACTTCAGTTTTCAGCCATTTATTTTTTGACATAATGAAAATGCCTTCTCTCCAAGTACATGGCCACTCTCTCTTACGTCAGAGTCTACAAGCTATTGAGGGTAAAAGATGTATGAGCCTGTTCAGACTGAGAGCCAGCAACTTAGTCAGTATGTTTCTTTTTTTAGTATTTAATATCTTTCCTGACTGCAGCAGATTTAGTGTGCTTGCAAGTTAACACTGAAGTATTTGGACTACCACTGTTTGAGCGACAGTGACCACTGAGAAAGGACAGCAAGTCAGAATTTTTGCTTGTTCTACATTTAAACACATTGTTCAAGAGACAGGATAAATACTTTTTTTCAAAAAGAATTCCACGCATCAGGCCACTGTGCCACTGTGAACACACATTGCTGCTCACCAGACATGTCTCTGTAACCACAGCTGCTCACATTCCTTTGTGGATGCTTACAGCATGCAGACTGAAAGTCCTAAAATGAAGATGAAAAGGGGGAAAAAAAACTGGTTTCCAGATGATCTGATTTCAGAAGTATCTGAGGCGGCAGCTGCTTAAATCTTCGGAAGGGGTTATCTAAAAAAACCTGAGGGATTAATATATTACACCACTCCTAGATAACCTAGCTGCAAAGGCATTAACTAAGAGTTTGGAACAAAAGTAAAAGCATTCACCACTTCTACTTCAGCAGCCCAAAACTGCAGCCAAGCCACATGAGAGTGCATACTGACATCAGATCAGTCCTTTCTAAAGATCTATTCAGAACTGCATTGTTTCCTGCAATCAGCAGTTTCAGGCCAAATTCCATGAATCCCAGTGACCTTGTCTTTTATCAAATAAAATGTGAAGCACTGGTGAATTGAATGGAAACTTTAACTAAGCTCAACAACAGTTTAAGCATTCCATGCTGGGATATGCAAAAGAACAAGGCTATTCTGTAAAAGTACAAGCAGACATGTAGCAGATTAGATTGTCTGTACCAGCATCTCTGAAATTCAATCCTTTCTTAAATCATTTCAAAGGCAGATGGACAATGTTTTGCCAAGTCTGCAATTTGGTGGCAATGAAATTGCCTCATGAATGTGAAGTTAGATGACTACTTAGAATTTCATATATTTGTGAGAGAACAGAGGCAGAATTATCTGAGGTCTTCTAAACTGCAAGAAAAGAGAGGAAATTGGCTACATGCTGAAGCATCGACAAAAGGACAAGTTGAATCTGTTTATAAGAATGCTGGCAGAAGATTTAAGTGCCTTACAATTTCAAATCAAAGGCCTGCTGGTGGAGAAAAGCTGGAGAGAAAAAAGAGAAATCTGCAAATAGACTTACACTTTGCTTCTGATATGAGATAGAAAAGTGGAACAAAGAAACTAAGAGAGAAGGAGTAATATCAGGAATTTTTATATAGGTAAGTATTTCTGAGCTCAAATTTGCAAAAAAAAAAAATAGGAGATAATGGGAAAAATTACTATGGTAAATACATTTGAAAGAATCCCCTGGCATATGAAAAAAAAAAAAATAAAAATTACAGGCTATTTAGTTTTGTATGATAGCAAGGATATTTAAATACTTAGTAGTTATATTTTGGTTTGATGACTTTGTTAGAATACTTGCTGTATAAGCTGTGAAAGCGGCTTGTAATCCACTTTGCAAAAATACCCTTCAGTTGTTTTCTGTGCTATATTTAAAGGAGAGGCTTTACAACACATTTTCCTACAGTTGATTTTAGTTTGTGCAGAGAGTACTTGTGCAAAAGATGGCAACATTGGTAGATAATGGAGCTAAAACATACTTCTATCTTTATAATGATACAAAAATCTCATTTCTCTTGATATGCTATACTGGGTACTTTTCAACAAGGGAGACAGGAAAAAGAAGGACATCCCCAGACATCTTCTTGTTTGGAACATCAATATCCCTGCAGTTACTAAACATCAATAAGAGCACACAAAAATGGCAGATCAGTTCTGTAGAAAGGGGTGAAAAGTCTAAAAACCATTTTTAAAAGGACACAGACTTCTGAAATAGATGTGACTTTGGATATCTGACTTCAGCTCTGTGATCCAAGAAGTTTCTGTTCATTGTCTCCTTTAATAATAAGGCTTTGCAAACACTGTCTATCTGATTTTGATTTGAAACTTTATTTCCGTATTTACTTGTCTCAATTTCACCCTGTTTCAATGCCAGCAGAATAAGAAAAATTGACAGGATAATGTTTAAGTTTTTAGACTCTCATTTTAGAGCTCAGAGCATGTTCACACACGCACTCATGGCATGCTTGACCCACAGGTTTAACCCACTGCCTCTTCAAAAGTCGCTCAGTAGTTTAGCTGACACTCATCTTGGGTAACAGCCTCATGCAGAAACGTGTGTGTTCAGATCCACCTCAGCCTAACTGCAAGGAATCCAACCCCCAGCTTCCCTCTACAATGCTTCAGCCAGAAAACAAGGCAGCCTGGATCAGAGCAGTACACAATGATGCAGCCTGTCCTGTAATATCTGGACCTGCCTACTTTAATCATCCTCAGTAGGCAGAATGATCACCGTCTGGTGATTCAAGAAACATCTGTGACATATTTTTAGAGCTTATTTCAGTCCTCTCCATTTTCTTTCATCACAATCTTTTGTCTTTACTCCCTGCTACTTACTTTCATTTCACCTATCGCAAAACTGCAACGCTAACTTCAGATTTTGCTAGTGTCTCCTTTTTATTTTGTCTGTTAATCTTTGCCTTACTTTCCCATCCTCTCATGCCACAGCACAAGCACACTTGTCCCACCCCCCAGCCTCCTTAACTACCATTTCTCCTCTCTAATCTCTTTACACTCAGA
>VYZP01012322.1:3924-18476 GCA_013400635.1 Hypocryptadius cinnamomeus
CGGGTCAGGCCGGCCCCGCCATGTCCCCGCCGCGCTCCGCGCTCACGGCCCCGCTCCGCCGCCGCCCCCGCCGCGCCGCGCCGCCCCCATATAAAGCGATACAATGTTGCCTTTTATGGCGAAGGCGATCCTTATATGGGGCGAGACGGCGCCCCGTCGGGAGGCGCCATCCCATTGGCTGGCAGCGGCCGAGCGCCGGCGCCCATTGGCCGCCGGTTGGCGTTTGATTTGCATACGGTCGGGCCGCGCTCGCGTCACGCCCGGGTTGGAACACGCAGGGCGGCTCTTAAAGGGACAGCGCTGCCGGGGCCGCGGTGGGGCGGGGACGGACCGCGGGCTGCGAACGAGCGCTGGGACACCCCGCTGCCAGCCCTGCCTCGGGCCCCTTCCTACCGCCGGCTCCGGGCCCGCGGAGCTCCGGGCACGGTCCTCGCAGGGGACGCACCACGTGTCTCAAAGATTGCGTGCCTCGCCATCGTCGGGATCCAGCCGGGAGCGGCTCCGCGCCTGACTCCCAGCGATGCCACCAGCTGTTGCTCCAGGCAGCTCCGAACCCCGGCTGTTGTCACAGCCTGCAAGGGACAACTTGCTGTCCATTTGTCTCCCGTGGCTGCCGAGGCACCGAGAGGGCATGGGGGCCGCCTGGGTGCTCAGGGGTGTGCAGGGCACAGGACTGTAGCAGATATGTCTAAAACTCACATTGCTGAAGCTGATCACTACCTAGCAGAAGAAAGATCTCCCATTTAAGAGGATGGGCCACAGATACCTTCAAACCTGCAGGGGGTGAGGCTGTGGTTCCATACCACGGCCATCCATGGGTGGGACAGAGCACCTGTACAGGTGGGAAGGGGCTGTCACACCCTGGCTCGTGCCCATCAGATGGCTCCAAGCACTTGGCACAGGTCACATCCTCCGTGCAGATGTGACCCAGGACCTCCAGAGCAGAGGGACAGCCCACACAGGACAACTGTGTGCGAGGCACGCTGTGCATGGGTCAGCAAAGGTGCGAGAGGGACGGCACAGCCCCAGAGCTCAAAGCTGTGACACAGACAGAGAATTCTTAGCTGAGAAAGGCAGTCTCCCACACCCTGTCCTACAAACAGGAACTGCAGCCCAGGGCAAGACCCCACCTCTGGTCTGGCCACAGACCCATTTTGTCTCCTGGGCACCCCACGAGGACTCTGCAGCTCGCACGAGCCCGTTCCATATCTGCCTCATCACTCAGGGGACACGCACGCTCAGCACCAGCTCTCACAGCTGTCCCCACAGCCAGGGCCAACCTCCTACAGAGCAAGGGAGTAACTGCAAACCCGAACACCCCCCTCGCTGCCACCACCGCCTCCCCCTCCTCCCGCCAGCCATGCTCCTCCAGTGAGCACACATGCCATTTATAGCTCCCAGCAGGGCTGCTGGAGCTCACATGCCTCCCATCACATGCCCTGGCCACCCTCCCTTCGAGCTGAGCACAAACTACACCTGGCACAGGTGAGACCGAGGCCTCGCCGTGTCCTGCCAGGCTGGGAAAGGGTCAGCAGGACCCTCTGCCTGGCTGGGGGCACCAGATTGGCTGGGAACAATGGAGACATGGATCTGATGGGCACAGCCAGGGCGGCCTGCCTGCTCAGCACAAGTGTGCAGTCACTGCAGGTAGCAGGATTTGGTTTTCTCTTGCTCATGGGATAGCTACACACTCCTTTCCTCCTTCTCTTCTCTGGGCCTTCCAATTGCAAGGCCTTTTGCTCCCCAAGCTGCAAGAGTGTCTACACAGGCAAAAGGTGAGACCTGGCTCGTTTTGGGCTGGCTCATCGCTTCTGCTTCAGTCCTTTCCTTCCCAAGCCTCATCCTGTGGATGCTTTCCAAGATGCCTGTCCTTGTGCTCTGAGCAGGCCCAGAGCTTCAGCCTGCCCTGGCTTCCCAGGATGCCAATCTCTCACCAAGGCAGTCATACCCACGCTGGAGAGCCAAGCCCTGTCCCCAAGCCACCATCACCCACAGGACACAAGTCACCAGCAGGTCTTCCCTTAACCAAACCAGCAGCCATTGACAACTGAAAGCAGCTTAAAGCAAGTTTCCAGCCTTCAGGGATTTTCTTATTTACAACCCCCACATCATAAAATTCCCATTTCTAGGCCTGTTCTTACACAGCTTTAGGGCACAGCACTTGACAGTATGCCTTAAAAGTCTCTTACCTGATCTCCCCCAAAGTTCCCTCCAGACAAGCTGCCTGACAGCTCCATGGGAGCACGGACCCTGCTGCCAGCATGACCCCAGTCCTCTACATCCCTTTTTCAATCCTCTTCTACGCCTCTGCAGCAAGTGCTTCTTCACCCTTTTCCAGCTCTTCATCCATATTCCAGCTGGGTGCTGAGGTTGTGATGGTTTCCATCCTGTTCCTGATCTTCCTACTATTGATACTCCAGCTGCTTTTTCTGACTGCTGCTGAATACAGTTAGCTGCTCTTTCTTAAGAAACAGCCAAATCTCTTCTACGAGCAGTAACAACTAGAACAGAGGTACTGTTACACATGCAAAACTAGGTTATGGGCTCTCTTAATGTGCTTTTTTTTGGCCAACAGACAGGTGCAGGAATGGGGCTGCTCCCTGAGGGGTGACCCCACATCCTTTTGATAAACCCACAGTACCTGAGCAGAGCAGCAACATGTGGTGGTATCAGGGGCCATCCACAGAGCAAGCCAGGGACTAAATCCAGCATCCACTTGGTTGTGAGCTAGAGCCAAAATCCTGACTGGATAAGGCTACCACATATGCCTAGAAGACAGGGCTAGAGGCAAGGCCAAAACAGGAACACCTACAAGCTTGTTTAAAACAAACCTGAAAGCACAGGCTTGAACTTAAATGCAGCTCAGGAGTGTGGGGAAGTCCCAGCTGAGGCAGCTTAGGACAATTAAGGCCGATTAGTTTCCACACAAGTGCCTGACAGAGCTGCAGAAGAGCCACAGGGCAGCAGAGGAAATCAGAGCAAACCAAGGAGCCCTTCCTCCAACCGAACAGCACTCGTGGACCAGGGGTGCTCAAAGGATGCAGCGGTGCAGGGGGAATTTGGATAACTTCAGGGCAAGAGAAAACATCAGGGACTTCCTGATGGAACTGTCTGGTTTGGATGTCTTTATGCTTTAGAGAGTTGTTCATTGGGACTCACATCTGCTTGCTGTTCTCTTACACCGTTCAGCAAATGTTCCATTTTGGTCACAGCTGGTGGCTCTCTAGGTGGACCTGGGCTCTGATGGAGCCATGTGGTTCTTTCTGGCCCTGGATCCTGCACAGTCTTCTGTAAGGTGTTCCTGTAAGGTGTTTGGGCTGAGGCAATTGGACCCCACCTCCTGCAGGGACTCCCATTCCCTGCTCTGCTCCACCACCTTTAGCTGGGACTGCATTTGCTCAGCTTGCTGTTTCCAATTACTTTGGCCAACATGTCTCCCCTCCCCAATGATACAGAATTTTTTCATGACATCACTCCCAAAAATACACAATCCCAACCCCCACCATTCTGTACTCTTTGGGTCTGGAGCTTGTCCTAGCTTTGGTGACTTTCCATTTGGGTGCCTCCCTGTAGTCACCAGGTCTTGACTGCATGGCAAACAGGCTGTGGAGCCTCCAGGATGTGTTGGGACAAAGCAGAGCCCCCAACCCTGATGCTGCTCACAGAACCAGCTCACTGCAGCCATGCCATACCCTCCCACCCCATGAGATGCCTGCATGCATAGAGCTGGCAGAACGAGAGTAGTACCCCCAAAATCCTTGGCATCTCTGGTCTCTAGCCATGGCAATGCTGAGGTTCTGCTTGGCTAGGCCCTCACAAGTGGCTTGGCTGCAGGAATCAGTCCACAGAGTGCAGTGTTCCTGCCTCTCAGAAGGAAAGACAGCAGACAGGAAAGTCCACAGGAATGGAATGGATGTGAGAAGTGGAACAAAAGGACAGCAAACAACAGCAAATGCACGAGACAGGTCACTTGCAAGTTGGAGAGCACATAAGCAGCAGTGCCACAACACTCACACGCTTCAGAAGGGTTGCACACACGCTGTGAGGGACTGGGGGAGCAATAAGAGGCACATGAGGCTGCAAGGGGTAGAAGGAAAGGCAGATCCTGATCCCTCTGGCCCCAACAGGTCTGCCCAGCAGGCACTGTGCCACCAGTCCCATGCTGTGGCCAGGCCCTCTGGCCATGGAGGCAGCCAGCAGTCAGGGTGGCAGTCACCTGCTGCCAAGCCTACCATGCCAGGGAGCA
Source organism: Hypocryptadius cinnamomeus (assembly GCA_013400635.1). Lineage (NCBI taxonomy): Eukaryota > Metazoa > Chordata > Aves > Passeriformes > Zosteropidae > Hypocryptadius > Hypocryptadius cinnamomeus. Next base: position 8,171 of record VYZP01012322.1, read on the forward strand.
CCAGGTCCAGCCAACCAGACCTGACTGTCCTCCTCTAGAGAGGGGCCCAGTACCCAGCCACTGCCACAGCTTAGCTTGCCAAGAGACTGTGGCTTGGGGAGAGTCCATATCTCCCACCTGCAAGTGTTGGAAAAGGAACAAACACCTTTGATAACTGGCAGAACAACTGCCAGCAAACTTGCTTGCACCCAGTTTCCAAGCCTAGACCAAATCTGAGCACAGGGCTAACTAGCATAGTCCAAGAAATGAGCACTTTCCCTGCTCCAGCATCTCCATAACCTCTTCGGGTAGCAGAGATGGGAAGAGGATCTTGAACATATCTGGTCCATCCCTGATTAAAGCAGAGCCAACTACACTGGGTAGTTCAGGACTTCCCTGACCCAGGATTAGGTATTTCTGATGATGATGGAGATGGTGATGGAGATGCCACAGCTTCTCTGGGACTCATACCTTTATTACCCTTGAGGGGAAGCATTTCCCCTAATATCCAGAATGAATGTCCCTTGTGCAGCTTATGCCCACTGCCTCCAGTTCAGCCCCATCAGGCCTCCTGAAAAGCTCAGATCTGTCTATACAACCCCCCAACACAGGGCTGTGCAGCCAAGTGAAACTGCTGGTCCCAGTGCCTCACCTGGCTCCAAGGACAAGCCCACGCTGGCCTGGCTCATGTTCATGCAGTGGGGATTGGGGCTTCTTGTACACCATGTGCACACCTTTCCTCTCCCAAGAAGAGACTGCCAGGACCCTGCCATTGTTCTGGGCCATTATCACAGGGGAGAGGGCTGCAGACCACATGTGACAGCAGGATATCCCCCAGGATCCTGATCCAGGCCTGGCCCTGCTAGCATCCTGCAAGAAGCAGCAGCTGAAATCTCCTGTACAAACCCACAACCCAGTGTGGGCTGTGGAGCTGCCCCAGGGCAGAGGTGGGTGCACAAACCCAAGCAATACCTGAAGTGGGGGCAGCCAATCAACACGTCCATGAGTGGTTGTTTGCTTGGAGTCCTGAGAGGGACATTTTCTCTTGAGACAAGTCCCTCTTGGAGAGCAACTCCTGACTGCCCAGAGAGACAGTGAGTGCTGAGGCAAAGTGCTCCCTCAAGGCACACAGAGCTGGGAACAGCATCCCAGATTCACCTGAGACGGGGGCAAAGGGGTTAAACATAGCAGACAGATATGCCTGAGGAACGAGCCCCAAACCCTTCCCAGGAGCCATGTGGAGGAAAACCGCTGTCTGATAGCAGTATTTTACAAAGACAAAGAAAAAAACAAAAAAAAAAGCGCCTTCTTTATTGAGAGCAGCACATAAAAACCCAACAAAACCCAACCCTTCTTGGCTGCAGTACCCTCCACTCAAGCAAACAAACTAACCCACTCTAGGCTGCATTCCAGTAACAGAAATACTATGGTAGGGAGGAGTCAGCGCTCTGGAAGAGGGAGACAGGGGGCTCTGCCCAGAGTCATAAGTACAAAAAAAGGCACAGGGTAACTGGGAAAGGTAGTGAGCTCCTTCATATGCCAGGCACTTTGTGCTCCTTTTGGCTGGCCTGTCCCCATGGGGAAGGGAAGGCAGGTGTGCCTAGCACAGACGGACGGAGAGAGAGCCGGGCCAGGCCGGCAGAGATGGATGTGGCGAGCAGGGACGCCCAAGCTCTCGCCGTGGGAGGGGCAGCTGCGCTCCATCCACACCAGCAGCCTGAGGGCACTGGGCTGAGCAGGCAGGGGGCAGGAGGCAGCAAGGGCTGTCTTTTGGGACCCACTGGGGAGGGGGGTGGGGCTGGGGTACACTGGCTTGTGCTTTGAGTCCAGCAGCTGCTTATGCTGAGCTGCTCGCTGGCGCATCGGGGTCGGGCTCAGCAAGGGGCTGTGGCAGTGCCAGGGGCGCCCCAGGCACGTACAGACCCCTGTCCACCCCGCCACATCCTTCACCAGCAAGGGCTGGGGTGCTCAGGCTTTGCTGTCAGCTGGGCTGTCCCCAAGGGTGGTGGCAAGCTCGCTGAAGGAGGGCCGGTCCTTAGGGCTGGGGGCCCAGCAGCGCTGCATCAGCTTGGCCAGGCGGGAGGGGCAGCCCTCGGGGTGCGGGAGCTTCGTCTTTCCTGACTGGAGACCTGGCATGAAAGAAAAGTCCAAAGGGGTGTGGGATGTGATTTGGAAAAGTCCAAATTGGCAAGGGGTGTCATCCTCTGTGGGGGATGCAAGGAGAGCAGCAGTTCTCCATGCAGGCTGGGACAGCCTCCCCAGCCAGACCAGCACTGTCATACAGCCCGTCTGGCCCCCTTTACCACATGCAAAGCAAGGAGGCTACAATTCCAGGGACAGCACAAGACACTCCACGTACCTGCTAGGACCTCATCATCTGCCAGTGGAGTGTAGGGCATCTCCCCATGCGTGAAGACCTCCCACATGAGCACCCCAAAGGACCACACATCCGACTTAGTGGAGAATTCATCTTCCAGCACAGCCTCAGGTGGCATCCAGCGCAGTGGGATCCAGGCCTGGCGGAAATGGTAGTACTCGCTGCGGGCAGGACAGGCAGGCAGTGAGACTGGTGCTACTTCATCCCCTCCCATTCCCCTGTCAGGATCCCTGACCTGTTGTACACGTCCTTGCTGAGGCTCAGGGACGAGACCTTGACCTGCCGCTGGGCACTGACCAGGCAATTCCTGGCTGCCAAATCCCGGTGCACGAACCTGCCGTTGGAGAGGTGCTCCATGCCCAGGGCCACCTGTGTGCAGAGAGACACCTGACCCCAGAGAGCTGTCAGCATTGGCTGCCCTCCTTAGGGTCCCCAGCCCCAGAGCACTTCCAAAGCTGCAAGGTCACCTTATGTTTGGTAGTGAGTGGCTGTGGCTTCAGAGACTCATCTTTGCTCTTGGAGATTCTCAGAAACTGCTTCAGGTCCCCCTGGGAGACAGACAGCAATTCAGAGTCAGCACCTCTCCATACTGACCAGGCTCACTGGTCCCTGCAGTGCCTGGATGTGGCAGGCCCACAGATCCTTGTCTCCTGATCCATGGTCCCTGCCTGTCCTCCTGGTCCCTGCTTTGTAGGTCAAGCCAGGATCTTGCTTCTGGGCCTCAACTGGCTAAGATTAGGGCAAGCAGGCCTGAAATCTCCAGGTTTTTCATGCCCCAAATTTCTCTCCTACAAACTCCAGACTCCTCACAGCCCTTAGCATTCACAGCCATTCTGCAGCAGGGAGTCCCACAACTTAGCTTATATAGCAGAGTCCAGGACATAAACCAGAAATCAGGAGATTGTAGCGAACAAAGTCACTTCCAGGTCTTGCAGGAGACTCCCATTCCCCTTGAGACTCCTGCAGAGGCTGGGAACAGCAGTAAGCTCAGCCTGGTCTCATTACACCTTGGCTGCCCTGTGCCGCCAGCCCGTTGCCACACTTGCAGGCCCCACTCCCACTGCTGTCATGTCCCTGCTTTCCTGCTGGCAGGGCCCTTACCAGGTCCACGTACTCCAGGACCATGTAGTGTGGCTCTGCCTCGCGGCACAGCCCCAGCAGCCGCACCACGTTGGCGTGGTTCAGCTTCCCAAACATCTCTGCCTCCCGCCGGAAGTCCAGCTGCAGCTGCTCATCCCTCGTCTGCAGGCTCTTTACCAGCACCAGAGCTTCACCTTCACCATCTTCTGCACCTTTGGCCTTGGCCAGGAACACTTCACCAAACTCCCCCCTGCCTGGAAGTGTAGAGAAGCACACGGGAAGGCGGCGGGCATTAGGACAGCAGGTGTGCTTGACATTCCAGGGGCTGCGGGGCCCTCTGTACCCAGCACATCCTGTTTTCTGGCTGGGACATGCTGGGGTTTCAGCCACAGGTTTCCTGCTGGAGTGGGGACAAGGCCAGGGTGGCCTGGCATACCCAGGGTTGTGATTGTCTGCAGGTTGGAACGTGGAAAGTGCATCTTGTCGGTAGCGCTGTGGCGCTTGCTGGCCCCAGAGCTGCTGCCCAGGCTGGTCAAGGCCACTTCTTCCTGAATCTCTGCTGTCATCTGCCCGTTCTGCAGCAAAGCACCACCTGCCAGGGAAGCACAAACAGCTTCAGCATCCTGCCAGGCCACACAGTGAAAGCTATTCTGGGGCTCAGCCCCTCCTGGGGCTCCGACACTCCAAGCACTCCAGCCTCAGGCAGCAGAGTGGCCTGGCCTCAGTTTCTGCCCCATCTCTGGCAGCCTAGCAGCCACCCTTGAAATCAGATGCTGAGCAATGGCTTTGGTCCCAGAGCCAGCCAGCCCCATCTGGCCTTGTCCATCCCACTCAGCCATCCCCAGGCAGTGGCTACATCCAAACTACCATTGACAAAACCCTGCAGGACAGCAGCAGGAGATGGGATGGGCGAGGCAGAGGTGGAGCAGATGGACACTGCTCACTATAACCACCCACAGTCTCTTGATACCCAAGAGACTCTCAAGTCTATCTGACACCAGCTGCTGCAGTCTGATGTCCCTGCTCCTTACTCACTTCCCAGCAAGCCTTGGGAATGTCCTTGGAAGTGCTGAACCTGTAAGACCAGACCAGCCTGGATTTTAACTGGCTGGGTTAAAGCAGTGCTAGGAAGCACTGTCCTTGCAATCAGCCCCAGCAAGCTTTCTGCACAGGGACTTCACTAGAAATTTCCCTAGCACAAACACAAGCCAGAGAACAGGACAAAGCATGATTGCCTTGAGAAAATAGAAAACCCTGCATTTTACAAGCAGCTTGTAGAGAAAGACTGCATAGATGGCAAACCTTGATTCTGAATGTATTCACTGCTTGGATCAGACCTGGTTACTAGGAAGTGGTACTTTCCATAAGATGAAGGCAGGAGCTGGAATTTAAAGCAGGGAACAACCCTGAGCTAGGGTCACTCACACACCTCCAGCATCATTCTGTATTACTCCATTTCAGCTGCTCCTGGAATAAGCACGAGGAAAACAGCCACGTAATAGGAATTTTTTAACAAAATTAAGACAACCCAGCACGAGATAAATCCAACAGAGTCCCATTGCCTGTAGTTTCCATCACAGGCTGTTGCATCACACAGTGTGTGTACATGCCTGCTTACAATGCACATGTGCAAGACAGGTACCAGCACATCCTGAGCAGGCCTGGCCACCGTGACAGGGACCATGGCTTTGTCACAGGTAGGACTGGAGCTGTGAACACTGAGATATGCTGACTTAAGAGCCATGGCTACTGACACCTGTCTGCTCTCACATGGTGGAGTAAGACTTGCAAAGATAAAAGCAAAAAACCACCACTTATCCTATAAATCAAAGCTGGATGCTCCTTACACTCCCTGTTTTTACACTCATTATCAGCAGGACTGTTTGACCCTGTGCTGTCTGCACACATGACTAATCGTGTCTCAAGACCACAAGCTTGAAGCCAAGAGGATAACACAAGACGACCACTGCAACTGTGCCAAAAAAATCCACAAGGCTGCAGAGTGAGTGTGCTGCCACTGAGAGACAGCACCAGCAGGCAGCAACCAGAGCCACTTTGGAGAACACGCATTCCCATGTTTCACAGAGCCTGGACAAAGCACTTGGTAACAAAGGGACAGGAGGCTTCGTTTATGTATCCAGCAGTCCAGAGAGGAACCACGTGTAAGGAAGCTGCCTGCTCTGCCCACCTGCCTGCAACAGACACAGGAGCATCTCCTGGAGAAACAGACACAGCCATGCTGCACTAGAGACACCAGCACAGAAATCAGTCCCCACAGCCATGAGCCTCCCCAAATGCCATGTCTGTATTCAACAACGGAAAAAAAGCAGCACAGTCAGTCATGGATACTGAGAGCAAGCTCTCCTTACAGAGGATGTGGCACACCAAGGACATGACCTTGGAAAGTAACTGGGTGCTTAGGAGTGCACTGATCCATAGGAAATCCATAGCAAAGATCCACTGCAAGTCCATGGAGAGGTTAAATCTGTCTGGATCCAGAGGGCACTGGAAAAGTCAGCTGGTGGTCAGCCAGGGAGTACTTGTAGGTACTTAGGCAGGTGTTGAAATACTTTGGGTCACCGAGTTAACGAGGGACCACATCAAAAAGAGGCAAAGAGCCAGATCTTTGAAGACTCTGGAGAATGGAATAACTCCACTAGAGCTCACAGCAAACACAAACCACTTCTCCAGAGAGGCTATGGAAGTACCAAAAAGGAGTGTAAACACTGGGAAGCTGGGTCTGCTTGTAAGAATGAGGATGCACCTGGTAGCTAACCTGGTTCCAAATGAAGGGAATAAGAAGAGGCAAACTCTAGCAGAAAAGAAATATAATAAAGACAGGCCAAGAGAAAAATCTGAGACCACCTCAGAAACAATTGAAAGAAATTCTTTCCCGGGAAGGGGATGCTGGCCAGAGCCTGCTGGCACAGGTGAGCTGCCTGTGACTTTTCCACTGAAAGATCTCACAGTGGTGACAGATGCAGAGCACAAAGCTGCTGAGATGCTCCTGCATCCCTGCTCCTAGGAGGTTACCCACAGCCAGACTTCTCTTCTGGAGGTTTGGCTCTGCTCAAAGTGCCAATGCAAGGAGAAAACCAGGAGGCAAACCTAGCAGTTATGTTTTTCCAGGCCCTCACAGCAAATTGCATGTGATCAGGATGTGGCTGTGTGCTGGAGAACTGAGAGGGGGAACATCTGCATTTATGGGGAGCATGAATGGGGAGATCCAGGAAATTAGGGACAGCAACCTCAACTGCACCCCACCACTTACAAGTCCTCACTGGAGGTAACAGAGGGAGTTCAGTGACACATCCTCCCTTCAGCACCAGGAGCTGCTGAACTCTGATTTGAAGGTGCCAGCAGAATACTACTATTTCATTACAGTGCAACAGGGATCCTTCCCTCCCCTGGGACATGTAATCCCATGAGCAGCTGCTGGGATGCAGGACTGAGACATAACTCAGCAGGCAGAGATGGCACAATGTGAGGCTGGGATTCAGGTTTCACACTAACTTGCCCATTTCTCACCTGGCAGCAGGTCTCTGCCACCAGCCAAAAACCACAGAGCGAGGGACCATGGGTTAGGAGTCCTCCTATTCCCTGGGAGCTCCCTGCCCCTCAGCCTCTCCAGCACAGGGACAGGGGGCCAGTAGCAAAGTCCTCACCCTCAGGCGTACCGGCCTCACCGTTCAGACACTCCATTTCAGGCTCCTCGCCCTCTGGGTGCTTCTTCAGCCTCTTGGCTTTTCTCCTCTTCTTACAGTAGAACATCAGCCCCAGCACAATAATAATGTAGGCAACGGCTGCCCCCACTGAGAGCCCAATGGTCTGGATCATCTTGTAAGGTGTGTGGCTGGCAGGTCCCTCATCTTCTTCTGCTGCTGGCTTGTCTGTGGGGCAGAGAGCATCCAACACATGGGGGTGTGCAGGGATTCCCCAAATCCTGCTCAGGAACGTGGTGGAGGGATGTGAAAAGCCCCCAGGCCCCTACTCCACAGCACGCTGGGCACATCCCACAGCACGCTCTGCTGCATTCCAGTGGGGATGCTGCTGTGACTACCTGGCAGGCACAACTAGAGCCAGAAGCAGGGCCTAGAACTGCCAGGGATTCCTGGAGGTCATGTCCCAACACTGGGCACCTTCCTTACCTACAACATACAGGAATGCCTCCCGGTGCTTGATGTTGCAGCTGTTGCCAGCGATGCAGGTGTATTTTCCAGAGTCCTCGGAGGTGACATCGTAAATCACCAAGGAGCCATTGGGCATGATCTGAATCCTGCCAACCACACACACAGAGCTCTTTGCAAACACCAAAGGGCAGAGGCAGGCTTGGGGCACCTGCAGCCCCACCTCCCCAAAATGCCTGAGCCCCACCTCCCCAGTGCCATCAGCTTCCATCTCAGGCCGTGCAACATTTAAGAACAGATGATTGCAGCTCAATCACAGCTTGGCAGGCTGTGGCAGAAGGGGAAACCCTGGGGCCAGGAGAGTCCAAGTCCTGGCATGTGGAGTCAATTACGTGCCCACCAAGGTACGTAAAAACCCAGGATTGCACCACTGGCACCCTCCTACTGGGCAGGGATGAGGGATACTTGGGAATGTCCTGCTGCACCACGTTCTCAGTTTGGAATGGAGGCTGTGTACCTGGGCAGGAGCTTTCCAGGATCCAAAATCTTGTCCTTCCCTTTCCACTGGATGTGTGGTACGGGGTCCCCCTCTGCCTGGCACTGGAACATGGCTGTGTGGCCCGGGTACACCGTTGTGGGCTCTGGCTCCAGCTTGAAGGTGACGTAAACTGAAGGCAGAGAGGCCGACACGAACGCTGTCAGCTCCTGGGAATGGTGCTAAGCTCCCACAAGGGAGCACGGCCAGCACGGTGGCACAGTGGCATGTGCCCTCCCAGGCTGCATGCAAAGCACTGACAAACCAGACACTCGAGTGCCGTGGGACACAGCTCGGGATCAGGCCAGACACTGCTTTCTCTGCCACCCAGGCAAAGCCAGCACAGCAGGAAACGCCCCTGCCTGCCACAGAGCCCTCACCTGCTACCACGAGCTGCACGGTGGCACGGATCTCGCCCTGCGGCCTGTTGGAGGCGATGCACGTGTAGTTCCCTGAGTCGCTCCTGCTCACCTTGTGGAAGGACAGGATGCCAGCATTGTGGCTGACGTGGGATGGCAGGCTGCTCCCATCTGCAGGACACAAGAGGACGGATGCAGCAGTCATGCAGGACGCACGGGGCCACACCGCTGCTTCACCCACGCTGGAGGTGGGACAACGTGAAGTTCCCGTGGCCTCAGGTCAGAAGCAGGCACACCACAACCAAATCCCCCTGACCTGTCTTAGTCCACTGGATTGTGGGTTTTTCCCGGCCCGTGGCTGAGCAGGACACCGTAACCTCCTTATCAAACTCCATGCACTGCAGGGGCTGAGGTGGCGGGGTGAACTTCAGCTTCTCTGCAACAGACAGAGGTGATGTTTAGGCTCCCTCCCTGCCACAGGACACCCTGGAGCTGGAGGTATCACCCCTGCAGCCACCAGAGAGGGACGTGAGGTGCTGTCAGCATACCCAGCACGTGCACCCGTGCATATCCCTCGATGCTGCCGGCCGGGGTGCTGCTCACGCACTTGTACATGGTCCCGTCGTACACCTCCACGTTGTTGATGCGCAGCGTCCCGTTCTCCGAGATCTCAAACCGCGAGTCCTGCCCAGAGCGGGGGAAGGAGCGGGGCAGAAATGACGCTGTCCCCAGCCCTAGGATCAGCCCTCGCTTGTGGCACTGCTGACACTCCACGTGCCACACCATGCTTCAGATAAACACATCCCTGCTGAGACCCACACGGAGAACTGAGACAAGCTGCGGGGACCTTTTTCTTACCCCTGCCCCAAAAGCACAGGGCTGACTGCCAGCCAAGTGGCAAGAGACAGTCAACTGTGCACCCACACATCAGGGGGATGGGAGCTAATGCCAGAATATGGCCAAAGTGGGGGTGACAGGGAAGCTGGGCCTAGGAATAAGGTGAGAAAGAGCAGCAGCAGAGCAGGTGCCCAGCAGGAGTGCCCATGAGGGGCAGGGGTCTGCCTTGTCGCCTCACCTCAGAAATGGAGACGCCGTTGCGGTACCAGGTGACAGTGGGTTTCAGGGAGGCCTTGCTGAGGCAGTGCAGGTATCCCGGCTTGCTCTCCTCCAGCTGGCTGTCCTTGGGCATCTCCACCCATTTGGGTACCGCTGAGCACGAAGGCAAGGGGTTACACAGAGACACTCACGACCCCTCTGGCCAGCAGCAGTGCAGAACACACAGGCAGTGTGCAACCAGCCATGGGGCCCCGCAGCTCAGTCATGAGAGGTGCCTCTCTATATCAGTGAGGTAATGAGCCACGCTGCCCAGCTCACCCTAACCCCCTATCCAGCCCCTCTTCTGCTCCCACCCTATTCAGAAAGTTTCCTACTAGCCACAGTGATGCTCAGCTCCTGTTTCTTCTCTCCAGCCTTGTTGGCAGCATGGCACGTGTAGATCCCTGCATCCATCTCGGTGATACTGGTGAAAATGAGCTGCTCTGCCTCTTGGTACACCCTGCCAGAAGTGGGAACTCGTTCCTGGTTTCTCTCCCACCAGACCTGGGGTGTGGGTATGCCTTGTGGGGCAGTGCAGGACACGCGATGCCCCTGGTTTGCTGTCAACACCTTCGGGGAGAAGGGTGCCATGTCTTCGATCTCTGAGAGGAACAAGAGACCACAGGGCTCAAAGAGGGCAAGAACATGTAGCCAACCCACCAACACCATCATTCACAGGGGAGGCACCATTTAAAGGTGAGAGCACACAAACTGTTTGCTCCCCTCATCCAGACAGCAAGGATGAACCATTGCA
>VYZP01012324.1:0-24382 GCA_013400635.1 Hypocryptadius cinnamomeus
AGAATGCAAGTACTACCCCACAAAATTTTTGAAGAGGGTTGTCAGGTGACTTCATTCTCCATGTAGTTTCCCCTCAGCTGTGCTTTTTCGCTGGGAGCCCAGTCACTGAAATATTGAGTATATCTACAGGAAATGGTGAATTCTATTACCCCCAACTAATGTAGGAACCATAGAATTCTATTTTTATACCAATAAATTGAAACAGTTATAGAATAGATAAGCAGTGAGCAAAGAAAGTACTTGCATAAGCTTGGTGAAATATGAGTGCTAATTTTATGACTTCTCAAGTACAGGTAGATCACAGCTGAAAGGACTTGGTACACAGAGTGGGTGTGTGAAAATCTTTGTTAATAAACTAGGTACAGTCTAGCCTTAGAGGTTCCTACATTTGTGTTCCTCTGGAGCTGAATGGAGGAATTTACGTCAGGCTCAAGATTTTAAATGCACGACTGATAGGTTAGGAAAATTACTGATTTTTTTCTATTGAACTGTGTTCAAAAAAGCAAATTAAATTTGTGGTTGTTTTATATTCCTTCTATTGCTATGATGAAAACCAGTTCAAAATATTTCTAAACAGGAAAGGGCCATAAAAAGAACAAAATGTAAGACTGATCAGTATGATTCATTTACTTAAGAAGAAAACCCAGCAGAATTGTTTATGCAGAAAATTTTCTCACCTGCCAAGGATGACATATTAATGATTACTCCTCCATCGCCTCCATTTCCTTTTCTCATGTATTCTAGGCCAAGGTATGTTCCTCTGACCACAGATGTCTGGTGTAGAGAGAAAGGAATTACTGAAGATACTCAAAGATTATTTGAAACTATTCTAAATATATTACTGAATTATTGATGTTATTCAAAATATCTATTGTGCTTCGTCAAACCGAAAACTTTTATTGTGGTGCTTAGAACCTGTATTGCTTTACCACGGATCTTATTTATACTTTGAAGTTTTTAAGCACAGAGACACTCCACAGTATTGCAGCTCAGTAACTTCAGAAGCACAACTGCAATAGATAGAAGTAATAGCAGTTTACTTATTTCTCTCAATAAGATATAAATAAACAAACTAAAATACTGAAATGTGAAATAAGAGCTGTGAAGGAAATGACACAAAGAGTAAGTAAATAATTTACAGATGAAACACATACCTTATCTAAACATATAAGTGGCAGATGAACTGATCTAAATCCCATCGTTTTTGTTGAGATAGCCTGTTCTATATTATAAAAAATGTACTGACTGGATCTGAAGATAGCATTAACACTTAAAAGTGTATTAGGCTCAAGTCAAAAGAAATTCACACTTTTTAGGATTAAGTACCATGACATAATTCTGGTCCCAAGATATTAAAAATGTGTATTATTTTCTGACTAAAGTTACAGAAGTTTTACCATTCCTCCCAAATGAAAGTCAACCCACACAGGCAAATACAGAGAAGGTAAAAAAGGCATTCTAAGAGATGTGAGATGTTGCTAGCATAATATTAGCTGTGAATTTTACAAACATTTATTTTTTTTAAAGACAGAACTTCAAGAAAAAAAATTTCTGAGACCTGTATGTATCATCTTGATTCCTTAAAATCTGTTTTTGAACCCTACTGAAGTCAGAAATTCTGCTGAGATTCCTCTCACTGAGCTTCAGACTTTTAAACTGAGATCTCCAAAGGCACACCAAGCCTTGGGTTATCAGCCTGCTGGGGAAATCATGAGAGACTTTCTTCCAGGAAGTCACTTTACCTGAGAGTGAAATGAATAGTAAGAAAAAGGCAGCAGACGTGGTTCCTCGTGGAAGATAATAACTTTAGATAAATGTAAATTTCTCTAAATGTACTGCATTAGTGATGAGTTCTCTAACTATTTACCAATTTTTTTTTAACCTCTCTGTAAGAATTTCATATTTGCTTTAAAATTTCTACTTAAAATTGACAGATACATTGAGACACACTTTTAGTCTTTTAGAAGTACTATTTCACCTTTTAAATGAGAACTTCATTTGTACTTTATGACTGTTTAGTGATATTTATTGACCCAAATAAACTAAGATGTCCGAAAGGTGAAATGTGCATGATTATTTCAATATTTTTGACCAGAGAAGGTCTTCAGAACAATGGAGATAGGAGACAGAAATCTCCCATTAAAAAAACCACAGTGAAGAATCTGTATTTGCCTAAAACCTAATGGACAGTGACTACAGAAACTGGGGGGAAAAAAGAGAAAAACTTTTAAAAGCAGCATGTTAACTATTTTTCTGTCACTATCTAAATTCCCAAAACTAAATTGGAATAATCTTGAGATGGGTACTGTATTTCATTTTCATTAGCTGATATTTTTAGACATGAATATTATAAAATATAAAGTAGTACTTCTAATTCATTTTCAGTTATCCTTCATGCTTTTTTGGTTTTAACAGGAATCAGATTTGGAAGAGTGCATGTCATACTTTATTAATATCACCGGTTTATTTTTCAATTAACATGAGGCTGCCCATTGACAGAGATACAACAACCTGAGACCTCATTACCAAGTTTGCTTTGGAATCCTGATAATTAATCAGCTTTCCTCATTTTCTATAGTTTCAGCGCTTAATGACATATTTTTAAAATAATATATTTTCAGAATATCTATTTCCTGGAATAGTGTAAAACTCCACAAAATATGAGTATTTCAAAATTCTTAAATAACACTTAAATTTTTTCTTAAAGAAAACCTTTTTTTTTCCCGGAAAGTCTCGTTTAACCTATCATTTTTTAAGAATTGTTTTGATTAATTAAAAAAGGATGCTGTTTATTAAATGCCTTAACAGAAACTTTGCAAAGAATTGTCTTCAGTATCTTGATGCATACCAAACTAAATCAGATTTCTCTTGCATGTCCTGGAAAGTAGCAGAGTCCTTATAAAGGTTGATCTAGCGCTGCTTAATGTTGATTGTCATATGTAAGTTTGATTTATTTAAACCAAGATTGTTAATGCACACTAGTGTTGCTGTAAGATATACTTGGCCTGAACATAAACTTATTGGCACCTCAGCCAAAATTAGATTTGGACTTAAGAGTGGAGTGTGTTCTAGTATATATATATGTATGAGAGGTTGTACAGAAGATATTTGAGAAGAAAGGGGTTAATGATGTCTTTGGAGAGCAGGTGCAGGTCCTGTCATGCCCTGGAGCAGTGGCTCAGCCCGCTGAGCAGAAAAGAATTCCACTTAGGATGATTAGAGAAAATAAATCAGCTGAAGAAGCAAGTAGCTTGGGGCTCCTTGAAGGCTTTTCAATTCCTTCTAATTCAGAGATAATAGAGCTAGATGAGTCCTTGGCCAAACCACAATTATAAACCAAGAAAAAAGTTCATAGCTTGGCTGTCCAATCAAAATTACTGTATTGTTCTTTTTCTCCCTCTGGAATCCATTAACTTAGTACTTCTTCAAGTAGCTGGAGACGTTCTCCTTTACATAAAGGCATTGTGAGAGGTGGTCTTCAAGCTAAATGCAGACTTCCATTTGGATAGTGCCCCTTACACCTGGTATAGCCTCGTAATCCTTACCTGTGATCCTTGAAAAAACCTCACTGAGTGTGGCTGATCTTGGGTCAAATGGCTATTTATGATGTTTGGGCTGATAAAATACAGAATTATTCTGCAGGTAAACTCTGAACCACATACCCAGGGTGAGAAGAACCTGCCTGTACTCTCAGCAGATGGCTCTTCTATTGTGTGTTGGATTTCCCATTCTCTTGGAAGAATCCACCTCTCTCCAATAATTTCAAAATTTATGTGTTTTCTGAACCCAGTTTTCTGGTTTTAGATTATGATGAAAATATCTGTCATTTCCTTTCAATTAAACAAAAGAGACTAAAAGTATTTTCAGATTGTGCAGTTCCCCAATCATACTTTTAAGACTAATAATTTAATCTGAGGTTCTTAACCAATAATAATTTATAGATTATCTATTAAATAAAAATTCTGGGAAAGTTAAATTTAAAATTACCTAATAAAAAAATTGTCTGACTCAGCTTAAGACGAAAATATGCTGGGAGATTCTGTACAGGAAGGCATTTTAGAGCTGAATTTTTTATGATTCCTTTGTTTACAACTGCATTTAGCTCAAGGGAGATTTTTCATAAATATATCAAGAACAAAGAGTATCAAAGTAGTCAGCTTTGTAACTAAATGCAGGTAAATCAAAAATTGATACAGCTGACTCTTAATTTTTTTTTAACCCTGCCTATGGAAAACTAGTATTCTTGAAGTCAGAAAATAATCTAAATTACAGTTCTTCTAGAAGTTGAAAAGCATGATATCTCAGCAACACTGCTGTTTATTTTCTTACCAAAATACAGTGTTTTACTACAGCACATAATGAGGGTAGGCAATTAAGGTGCACTGGAGGTCTGAGTGTGCTCTCAAGGGAGGCAATTTTACTCTTCAATTGCCAGCACAAAATTTAGAATTCTTTTAAATAAAGTTACAGTGGTGAGTAGTAACCACCACTACTGGTGGTTACTGGTGAGTGTGGAAATATGTCCTAGCATTAAGTTACATAAATTACAGATTTAAATTAGAGGAGATCAGACATGCTGAAGTATCATCCAGTAATAAAGTCAACATGGTGTCTGACATCATGGTAAACATTGCAAAATAATTGTGCAAATACTCAAAATATTTGCAGTTGCTTTTGAGAATAACGTATCAGTAATCAGTAACTTATTAATGATTCCTTAAATAGCAATTTAGTTCCCAGTGTCAAAATCAGAACTAAAACTTAAAAATCTTTGATTCTTCAAATTTCTGTGTCCTTTGTCTGTATAGCTTTTATTCTATCATTCTAAAAAAATCCATATATTGAAACTCTGATTCTAATTAGGCTCAGACTCTTCAGTAGAGCACTAATTAATTTTTTCCACCTTTAGGAACCAATGTCAGCCAATGCGTACAATGTTCTTGTATTCCAACATTATATCTGTCACTTTTCATACTTTGTGTTTCATTTCAGATTTATCTATTAAAAAAAAAAAAAAAAGTGTTTTTTTGGTGATGGTGCCCAGGACATCATTAATCATCATCATTTTCAAGTGCTACTTGCTTTGAAAGTGACTTAGTACATGGTGTTTTTCTTCCTAGTGTTTCAGCGCAGCTGTTCCAACTGACATAGTTTCTCACACCTATTTAATAAGGTTTTGCTTGCCACTACTTGTCAGATACATCTGGTACTTCATGCTGAGAAAATACATCAGCATCTTCAGTGCTGAAGATGAGCACTATATTGGTATCAAGGTGATATGGTAATATGAATTCCTTTGAGAAAACAAAATAGTAATCAGTCCTAATGTTTTATGTAGGCTCCTGAACTAAGATAGTTCAGTGCTAGGGGTACTGAACAAAAATGAAAGAGCCACTAAGTTGTGGTTTCATAAAGCAGGTTAGCACAGAGCTGGAATTCTCAAGATCACTTGCCTATCATAGAGTGATGTTGTAAATCAATGACTATCTATACGGAAACATTTAAAAGTACTTTGTGAACTGTGTAAGATGAACTTCAAAATTCTGAAACTAAAAGTGCTGCTTGTGATATCCATGGAAAATTTTAGCATTTTGCTGTTGGACAGGAAGGTGGGACTAATTTTTTTAAATGTAGATTTTCCAGGACGTGGACAAGTTGGAGCAAACATTCAAGTTCCTTGGCATTCATGTGTATAGGCTAGTTTGATTGCTATATGAAATTATATTTTAAGGTCTTGAGTATGAATTTCCAACTCAAACTGTGGAAAACAAGAAGTCTAGAGAGGAAGAGGCAGAAAAGAGAAAGGAATGTATAGCAGGATTAGATAATTTGCTACAAATCAATAGCTCTTTTATAAGGTGTGAATGAAACACTATGCTTCAGTTTTTTATGGTGCAGATTCCTTTACTTCCCTCCCTCTGTTCAATACACCTCCACATTCCTGAAGGACATAGGTATAGTATTCCATTTTGATAGATGGTCTTATGTTCTTAGTTTGAAACCTTTGCTTTCCATTATACTTCAACACCGGTTATTGTAAACATATATTAAAACCATAAGCTAAAAAATGCATTGACTTATTGTGCTATTAAGGTAAGTAACTGTGTCCTTCTTAGTACAATATAAACAGCAAAAATAATTATACCTAGAGGCTTCTTTATGTACTTAGACGATTGATCCTTGCACTACTAATTTCAAGGGAAGTGTCATTTCTCATTTTTTGGCCACATCTCCCCTCACTTAGTCTTCTGACATCAAATTATGCTGAAGAATAGACAAGTAAGCCATTGAGGTAGCCACTGGTTGTCAGTAAACCAGTCACCTATGCCATTTCATCTGCTACAGATAGCACTGCTTGTCTTGGTTTGTTTCTCTGTTGCTGGCACTAAGAAATGCCTTTGTCTCTGTAGCGGGACCTAGTGGTTATTTTCAGCTGCTGAGTCCAGCTATGTGTCCAGGTTACATTACTTAGGGATGAAAGTTCAGTCCTCCTCATTTCTCCTGATATGCTGGGACAGGCCAGCAAGGTGTACAGACCAGAAGAAGGTTGCAGCATAGTCCTTTTTATAGCTTGCACAGTGGAACAACCTTGTGATGATCATGATGCCGTTGTCACAAAAATAAATTCAATTAATCACTTCTGATGTTTGCTTAGTTACCCTTCTGTCTTCTGCTGAAACATTAACTTGCCTTCTCAGAAGCAGGTCCTTACTGATAAGCAAACGATTTTGCAAGGTTTGCTAGTTTCTGGAACATGTATTTCACCATGAGCTATACTGAAAGGAGTCACACATAAATATACAATGGTGCATTATCTTCTCTGTAGTTCCAATTTAAGTATTTTGCAGGGACAAACCATGATGTTGGTAGACTTCATTTTAGTAAAGGACTTTTCTAAATTCATGGAAATTTGTTACTTCTTGTCACTTATGGAAATAAATTGTGCAAACTCATGAAAAATGTAAAAATTTGGAATTGTTGCATATTTCTACATTTTGCCAAATAATGAAGAATAAGACTGCCATGCACCTGAAGAAACTTTATGCGTGCATTTGAATTCTACTTACTTCTGGACAACGTTTAAATAATTGAAACCCATATGATTGGGGTGTTTCTATGTGCTCAGCTTCTGGCCTGAAATTTAAAGTTTTGCCAGAATGTATTAAAACTGCAACATTATCACATAAACAGGAGATAGCTGTGATTTTGCTTTCAAATTTTTTCATAATTTCATTTGGGGAATTGGTTTAAACATACATACAAAATTAATTTTTTGTCACAATAAAACTGTAAGGCAGTCAAAATGCCACATAAAGTACTTCTAAACTTTTGATTCAGGTAATATTTAAAATATAAGCATAGGTGATACCAGTACTGCTACATTTAACTGATTAATTATATCCGTTTTCAGATACCTCTGACATGAGCATAAAAAGAGGCTCTGTGGGTAATTTGTGGGATTGTCTTTAGTATAAGATGTGCTAAGTGCATTTGTAATGACAAAAGACACTTTAATTATAGTGGCCACTCTAATTACAGTGGTTCCAGAAAGCCACATCAACATAAGATAAAATTATTGAAGCTTCTTGGAACACCCAATTGTGTTTAAATAACATACATGTTCAAGGCTCGTAAAGATGTGGGCCCTTCTCTTGCTTTAGGGATTTGAAGAATAAAAAACCTCCGATTATTTTATTTCTGGATCCCTTAGGCAAAAATTGTTATGAATGCAATAAAGACTGTCGTGATGGAGGACTGTAGGTAGGACCCTTAATAAGAATTAATGTGTCATACACCCTTGTGCTATTCTGTGCACAAATATGTATGTGTGACAGACTGCTGAAACTACACTGGCAATATCTCTTCAAAACTGAATTCTTGTAGGGTTGCCAAGTTCATTTTTTAATGTGCCATAATAACAGGAGTGTATCCTTGTATGAGTATCACTAGTTGAAGCTTCTGATGATCAAGCTGATATCAATCAAGTAAACACCATGAGATTTAGAGTTTTGAGGTGAGGAAAAGATGGCATTGCTGGACTACTTAAGTAAAAAAATAACAGATGTATTAATAAAGTAATGAAAAGATGGATGTTTAGCACCAAATGTAGCAAAATGGTGGAAAGCACTGCAATAGAAATATAATTTTAGTAGTCACCCCCTCCCTGGCTTTACCAAGTTGTCTTTCCTTGCTCTCAGGAAACTGTAACAGACACCAGTAGGAACTGGGTTTTACTCCATTTTCCTTCCAAATTAAGTCCCACTTTTTGAACTTTCTTCTTCATGCTTTCTCAAGCAGTACTATCAGAGAACTTCCTTACACTCCTATAAAAGTGTTCCTGAAGACCAACCGGTTCTGTGAACTGTTTTAGCCGTAAAGAACACACCCCAGATGTGTTTGTTCTGATTTATCTTGCTCTGTACTGCTCTACTTTTGTACTTTGTACTTTAAACTGGGGCAGGGAATATTTGTTATATCAGTATATAAATTAAATCACTAAGACAACGACTGGCATGTAGATTTTTTTCCCCCCTTTTAAAATAAAAAAAAATATGTACATAATGTGTATCACACTGTGTGGCTACAGCAGCTACTTCTGTTCTTAGGAACGAAACAAAGAATACTTAAACTATCCTACAAGAGGGAAATCGAGACATTTTAAAAGATGTATTTAATGTATATTTTGCTCCTTTCTACAAGAAACAGAAAAATATTTTATAGAACCAACCTATAGAAGATATGACATGCATCAGCTTTTTTTTTTTGTTATAATTAAAATACCAAAAACTACAAAGTGTTATATTCTGTTTTACAGAAATTACAGTAACCAGATAGAAATGCTTATGGAGATAAGCTACTTAGTTGACTCTGTGTTAGACCGGGAAAGAATAATCAAATCACTAGGTAAGTGAAGATATTTGGATCTTAGAGCCGCTTTGATTTAACCCATATAACTGTACTTCTACACTGTTTGATCACTTTACATGTTCTTTCAGTCACCACCATGTATTTACGAAATTTTTCAACATTCAACTCTGTATTAGGTCATTAGGACATTTATGGTGAACTTACATATACAATAGTGTATAGACTATATGATATTCCCTTAGGAAAAAAAAAATTAGGGGACTAAATTGATAGTTAAGCATGCAGGTTTCTAAGACTTGGATTTCAGATTTTCTGCTACTTGAGACCACTTATGGTCTGCTTCTGCTCAATTACTTATAATAAGAAAAAAATAAAAATAGAATCATGGAATTGTTTAGATTGGAAAAGACCTTTAAAATCATCCAATACAACTCTTAGCCCAGCACTGCCAAATCCACCACTAAACCATAACCCCAAGCACCACATCTACAGGCCTTTTAAATACCTCCAGGGATGGTGAGTCAGCCACTTTCCTGGGCAGCCTGTTCCAGTGCTACATAACCCTTTTGGTGGAGAAATCTCTCCTCACATCCAATCCAAAACTCCCCCAGCCCTTCTGACCATTTTCTCTTGTCCTATCACTTCTTACCTGGAAGAGGAGGCTGTCCCACACTTCATGACAACCTCCATTTTCTTCTCAAGGTTAAACAACCTTTTTTCTCAAGGTTAAACAACCCCATCTTCCTCAGCTGCTCCTCATAAGACCCTTCACCGCTTTGTTGCCCTTTTCTTGGCACGCTCCAGCACCTCAATGTCTTGTAGTGAGGGGCCCAAACTGAACATGGGATTCCAGGTGCAGTCTCACAAGTGCTGACTACAAAGAGACAATCTCTGCCCTGGTCCCACTGGCAACACCATCGCTGATACAGGCCAGGATGCCATTGGCCTTCCTGACCACCTGGGCACATCTGGCTCACGTTCAGCTGCTGTTGACCAGCACCTCCAGGTCCCTTCCCAATGGGCACCTTTTCAGCCACTCTGCCCCAAGCCTGCAGCGATGTGTGGGGTTGTTGTGACCAAAGTGCAGGACTCAGCACTTCACCTCACTGCAGCTCAGACAATTGGCCTTGGCCCATCAATCCAGCCTGTTCAGATCTACAGAGCCTTCTGACCCCTCAGCAGATCAACCCCCCACCCAGCCTGGTGTCTTCTGCAATGTAGTAAGAGGAGGTTCTCAACATCTTTTGTTTGAAGCTCTTGACATAAAAAAATTATTAAGATATCACTCTAAGTGAGGATATTTACCTTGACAGCAAGTATCACAGTCAAACATATTTCTCACATGGACTTCAGTATTTCCAGTGATGACTAATTATCTGTGCTTGGAAATTTCACAGACGGATGGCTGCCTACATTAACTTATCTGTTGTGTTAAAACCAGGCAAAAAAGTAAAAAGAAATAAGTCATCTAGAACGCAATCTTCTTTTACATTCAAGGGACCTGTACTAAGAGATAACAGATGTTGCCTACTGCTGAGGATGACAAACCACTGTTACTTCACAATATGAAGTTTCTTAATGTTTAAATTTTTGGAACATTTTAGAAATTAAATAAAGATAAAGAAATAGATGCACTTAAATCTTGATGAATACGTAAGGAATAGATATAAAAACTTCAAGAGAAAGGCGTTATGGAACTTAATTTTTTTTTCCATATACCAATTTTATCATTAATTTTTCTGTAACTTCTCTCATACACAGCTTAAGTTATTTGTCCTGGAGTTATTTTGTTCATTGGATTTTTTGGAGGCATTAGGATTCAAAGATGGGTATCTTTGTCCTTAAAATTTTTGACAAAAACACACCTAATTTTCATATTCTGAGCTTTCTTGTTGCACAACAAATTTCAAATGAGAAAACTCCACATTTTACTCTTCAAAGCTTCCTTTTGCTACTTTCTTTGCAGTAAGTATGATCATAGGGTGATTGTTGAATCACCATTGAATTAGAACTCCACAGATGATAGACTACAAGCGGAATTTCATTAACCTAGAAATTCTATTAATGCTATAAAGGTCATTCCTTGGAGCTTAGATGTCCTAGAGGTGTACTTGAAATTAAAAACTTTTCAGCTGAGAAACAGATATTGTGGTTTCATCTGATGAGATACCAGATAATATCAAATAAGTGTCAACAGTTTCTTTGAAAATTAATTTTACAGGCTTGTTGAATGTACTGGATTTTAGGGACTAAGTGCCCTTAAGTAGTGTGCTCCTACCAGTGATGATGGTGCAGTGGCCTGTATTAAAACTCAGATTTTATGCTAGCATGTGTAGTGAGGAATGTGTAGAGGTCCTGGCTGAACAAATTTACTTGTGGTGTCAACAAATGGCAACTCTAAAGCAGGCCAGCTGAGCCTCACAAGTAACCAAAATGTCCTAAAACATTCATATGAACAGACTGGCCTACTATAGATGCAGCTCTACTGCCTTGGGCAGTCAATTCTTACACCTATTTGGGAAATAATTGGATTTTCTAGAAAAGGAATGTTGTCTGGTGATAGATAATCCGAGCACCTCTACACAGTGCTGTATGTCTTGGATAGACAATTTTAGGGACCCACCACACACTCAGTCATGTGGTGATTGTTTCAATAGCTGTACTTACCAATGCAATAACTAATGTTCTGTCATCTGGCAAAATCTGTACAAGTCACAGGCTGTTAACTGTATTCCAACATTAAATACTGAAATATAGACAGGACAAGAGAGATAATGCTTACCAAGTTAGTTTGTATAGTGCTTTCCCAGTCCTTCTCATTGTTCACTCCAGCATTATTAACCACAATATCCAGCCTTCCAAAATGTTCAATTACTTTTTTGAAAGCACCTATAGTAAGATCCAAGAGTGACATTTCTTAGAACTTTGGAAAGTAAGATATAAAATAATGCATGCATAAAAATTAATGGTTTATTAGTATACCAAAATGTCTTCATCATTTTCTTAAACATTAGTGAGCAACATGCAATTAAATACTTTATCTAACATGCACCAACATTAGGTATATTCAGGGAAAATGGAAGGATTAAGATAACGTCATTGCCTTTTCATTCAGTTTGATAATGTCTGATAACAGGAGCTGTAAGTTCTTAGTACTTATACATTTTGTACTAGATAGGATGTTTGGCACCCCAATTATATAAATTAAGCATTTATAGCTTGATTTGTAGCAGTTTGGTATAGCTAGTGAAGTCAAGATTTGACACCATCTATTTTGAATGAAAAACAAAAACTTCAAGTGTTCAGAAAAATTTTCTTCATTCAGTCCAAATTTAGCGTAAGAACACAGTTTTTATTTAATAGTAACTGATGTGAATATTTCAACTACAAATAATTAATCACGATTCTTGTTTAGATATATCTATCTATGGATAAGTTGTTATATATCCGACTCATCAGATAACTTTAATAATGTCTTTCTCAAATTAAAATCCTCCTTTTTTTTTCCTGAGGATAAAAATAGTGACCTGTCTTCCAAAGAATTTCAAAATGAGAACTGGGAAACTTCCACAATGACACTGTGTTTTCCCAGGTGACAGTGTTAGAACTGAGATAAAAGATGTGTATAGAAAAACATGATGATGTCATAATGAGAAGCAAACTTCTCAAGCCTGGCTCTGCTTTGACAAGATGGATGAGATGACTTCCAGATGTTCATTCCAGGCTAAGATGTTCCAGGACTGAGGACATTTTCTGACATGTATATATACATAACTTGTTTTTCCCTCCAAATATAATTTCTTGTCACTAAATATTTACTATTATTAAACCAAGACACCACCTCCCCAATATTATTTTAAAGACTATTGTTTGGTATTTGACTCAAAATCAACAGTATTTCAGGTATACCAAAATTATGCTTGGTAGGCCTTGATGAAATTACTTCACTGAAAGGTGATCCCAGGAGCATCGTCCTTCTCTGATCTTTAGTGCTTGGCCCTTCATGTCAATCAGGTGCATAGGATCAGCTTTCAGACATCTGTCTTTTTCTGCAGCAGTTGCAGGGGTTTACACAGCTTTTCCTGCACCAGCCTTTTTGCCTCAATGCTTCATGTCCATCATAGTCATCATTTTGTGATCAAAACAAGAGCTGGGCAGCTGATGGGACAGGTTTTATTTGTCCAACTGCCTTTATTGTACAGATTTTTCTAATATTCTTATTCTAATCTAGAATATTGTAATATTAATAAATCTTCTGGTTTTGTCTGTCTGCTTTTTTTTCCCTTTTCTTATGTTTGTTGCCAATTCATTCTCTGATTTCTCAACTCTTCAGTCACTTGTCTTCCTAATTCTGCATCAGCAAGGGCAAATGAAAACCTTTGGCTTTATTAAAAGCAGAAGTGAGTATTTAACTTATTTCGAATGAGTAAAATAAATACAATTTGGTTCCTTATTTATCTTCCAAATTTTGGAAACTGGCTATTTCCCTTTTAAGCTCTCTCTAAATAACATCTTTCCTAAGCTAGATGTTTTCGAAGATTCTAATAAGAATTAGAATCTTCAAAAACAACCATGGATAACAGTTATTTTGCCAATGACTTTTTGATTAAATTTACACAGACTTGACTAATTGTAGCTTTCAGTTTTACATACTGAGAAAAGACCAAATGTTTTTGCGTATCTGTGTTTGCAATATTTCTGGTAAAAGTCTATCTGCCTACAGTAATCCCATCTATCACCTATCCACAAAAAGAAAAATCTTCTTGTAAATTCTTACTGAAGTTGTCACCTACACATCAGTATAAGCTGATTTATTCTTCCCTCTTCAAACGTAGAATAATTCTGTGTTTGTATTGCACATTAATTAGTGCTTATGGAACCACAAAAAATTAAAAGCAGATGTTTGTTTGAAATACTGAGTGGGGAAGGAAAAATTAAGAGAAGGATCCATTTCAAAGGAAAGGTAAGAAAAACAATGCAAAGTCAGCACAAACACCAGTTACATGTGAGCTTCTTAAATGTCCCTGGAAGGCAATAGTAAGTATGGTGATTTTCCAAAAGTAGGATGAGATAGAAGATTTTTGGGGGGGATTAGGTGAAAGAACTACCAGGGAAAAAGTACAGGCAAGACTTGAAAGTAGATTAAGCAGGTGATTTCTTGCCCATAAGCCTCATGTACTTAGAAATATTAGTTCTAATACTGGGACCTTCTCCCTACTGTAAGGGCTAAAGCTAAAAAAAAGAGGAACTTCATTCACACACATGGCCTTTAACATAAAGTACACGACTTGATTAATCTGATAAAACCTTTAAACCCTAAATGTGAAATTAATCTAAATTTGTGAAGTAGTAGCTTACAATTGCAAGTGGAAAAATATGAAAATAAAACAGTTAAAAACAACAACAAAAAAACCCAACACCAAAACCAGCTCAGAATCCCCAAAGGATTGTGAGACATGATTGCAATTTATGGTAAGAAACCTGCAGCAGGATTAATGCAATGACTGGAGAGGCATTAGCAGCAGCAGCCACCGGTTCTTGCTCTTTTCTTTGCAAGAGCCACTTCTAATTTTACTCGGATTGCTTTTTTCCTACTAACTTGGTTCCAAAAACTCCCTGACCTGTCCTACTCACTCCAGCTCCTGGTTCACACCCCGTTGGTCCTGCACTCGCCTGGCACTAAAGAAAGGAGGAGTTGTGGGAGACAGGGCACACTGAGGTAACACCCACGCAGCAGCACATGTTATTCCTACCCCTAGGATGCTTTTTCTTGCTCCTTACTCCTCCCATTTGGAAAAAAGGTCAATCATCAACCTAGCTGATAAAAACTTTGCTGATTACAGCAGATCCCAGATTTAAAGTACAGCATCTTTCTTACAAACAGACAATGTAAAGCTATAGAATTAGGAATAATCATGCTATCTTGGAACAGTGGACAGTACGACTGAATTGTGGAATAGCAGCAATGTTTTCTGAAATGGCTATGCTCAATGATCGCTGTTGAAAAAGTGACCAGTGAAGTGTAAGGAACAAAAACAGATCAAAACTGTTCACATCTAGCATGGCAGAAATGAATCTGGGGAAAGGGCACTGACAAAACAGATGCCAAAATCTGAATCTGAGTCACTACCTATGAATGTACCATTTAATAATGAAACTTTGATGTAGTGATGTGCCTGTTATGAAATATTGTGAAGGTACATCAATGTTATATGATACTCAGTAGGGAACACTGTTTATCCACTAAGTGAAAACAGAAATGCAAATCATTCATGAGGGAATCTGCTTCCCTCCCATGCATCTGCAAAATGTGTGTGAAATGTCATCACCCTATAGTTAACCCCATGATGAAGCAGCATGCCAGTTTTTGCCAGTTCTTTCAGCTGTGGCAGCACACAATGAAAGTAAGCGCACTGTATGTGTAAAGAGCACTGCAACCCAGCACAGAATTTATTACTCCTGTGACGAGGGAATGCAGCTTGGAATCTGTACTGAAACCTCATAAAAAGCAAGTCTGAGCTTTAAAGTTTATATATACTACTCATAAAATTGTAATTATCTTCTGCAGAGACTTTCATGCAAAAATATTACACACAACACTCAATGGAAATGACTTTGGCTTTTCTTTCCGATGTGCCAAGGAACAAAGTGAAATTGTGGTAGTAATGCTGGTAGCAGTATTTCACGTCTGCAGGTTCAGGAACAAATCGTTTTTGGGCCAGTGCCAGAAGCGATCGGGAGCAGGCTGTCCCGCAGAGCTCTCTCTCCGCGGAGCGCCCACCGGTGCTGCAGCGCGGGCACAGCGCTCCGCGTTCACCTCCTTCCTACCTTTCAGCTGCTCCTCATCCGTCACGTCGCACTGGATGAACAGCGTCCTCTGCGCTTCGAACTGCTCGTCCAGGGCCGCCTTGCTCTCCTGTCCGGCCTCGGAGTTGCGGTCCAGCAGGGCTACCTACAGCGGGGCGGGAGGAAAATGAGCGGCTGGCGGGAGGGCGGATGGACAGAAGGACAGGTCGCCTGCTGAGCCGAGCCGAGCTCCGGGGGCTGCCACCACCTCCCGCCAGCGGGTGCCGGCTGCAGGCAGAGGGGAGGGAAAGGGAGGACGCGCTTCCCGGGACTTACCTTGGCGCCCTTGCCCAGCAGCGCCTGGACGAAAGCCTGGCCGATGCCCTGCGCCCCGCCGGTGACCAGAGCCACCTTCCCATTGACGTGCATGGCCGCCGCGCTCCTGCCGCCCGCTCCGCGCCCGCCGAGCCGGAGCAACCCCGCGCGGTGTCACCTGCCCGGTTTCCTTTCTCCCTCCTTCGTGCCCTCCCTCCTGCCCTCCCTCCTGCCCTCCTCCTCCTCCTCCTCCTGCCGCCGCCGCGGCTCATTCCCCCCCCCACTCCCCACTCGTGTGACCGAGAGCCTCCCGGAGCTGCCTGGGCGGGGGGAAGCAGGGGCGGAGCGGGTCATTAAATCGTCCTCCCGAGTGTCTGGATGAACTGTGAAGAGCGAGAGTCGGAGGGAAGAGCAGCTTCATCCCCTCTTCCCAACCCCGGGCTTTCCGGAGAGGACAGGCTTGCGGTGTACCCCAGAAAAAGGGTCCCAGGGCAGCTACAGCTCCGCTCGGTGGAGAGGGGGATTTGTGTGTGCGTGCGTGTGTGTAAATCGCGTGAGAAGCTTTGATAAGGACTGTTGGCAGCTCCTCAGGCTATGTGCGTTTTGGTTGGCCCAAGTCGCATGAAGAACAGGGTGAGGACAGCCCCCCAAAAAAAAAAAAAAAAAAAAAAAAAAAAAAAAAAAGGCCACTTTTTCTCACTTCAAAACAACCCATCAGCCTTCTCCCTCTCATTCCCCTAGTAGGCAGAATCTATTTGCATGACAAAGCAACCATTTAATGTTACAGATATTAGACATAGCAAAATAAGTGTTTTTGAGAAATTGTTAGGTGGGTGCTTAATGTAGCTTACACCTTAAAACGTGTTTAACTGCTTTTATAGCTTATAAGCCAAATTCTGTCTGCTATATTAATGTGAATTGTATGCAACTAAAATTCCTCAATACAAATGCATATGAGCATACAGTAGAAATAAGAACACCCTTAACCGTGTAAAAGCTGAAATAAATGCTCTTGTTCATTAGCTTGTTACAAAAGTCACAAATGTTATCCCATAGAAAATGCAATGTTGTGGAGTGTCAGGTAGGCAGGAAAAATCCTTTGTTTCAGTCCTGAGCTCTATAAAAACACGTACATCATGCAAGTGTGTGTGTATATTAACACACACTTGTCTTCTATGTTCTCTGTTTTCTTTTGCTTGGTGTATCAGGTTTAAATGTTTTACCTGTGCTTTCAAGGTCCTAAAGTACTCTGACTCAGACTGCATCTCTGTCATTAATGTCTTGTAATTTCTCCTTGTTTCTCAGTAACAGTGCTCCTATTTTGCCCTCTCTCTTATCCCTCTTTTGTTTTCTACTAGTCTGCCTTTATCTATGGAATTCCCTTATTTTGTATTACCTAGAATAAAGAAATTACATCGCTCCTAGCACCCAGCAAACTGTTACAGAACCATTAAGGTAGCTATATTACCTAATTGAATAAATTGAATAACACAAGATCTCGTTATTATAACCTTTGTCCTTAAAAATGT
Source organism: Hypocryptadius cinnamomeus (assembly GCA_013400635.1). Taxonomy (NCBI): domain Eukaryota; kingdom Metazoa; phylum Chordata; class Aves; order Passeriformes; family Zosteropidae; genus Hypocryptadius; species Hypocryptadius cinnamomeus. Next base: position 17,499 of record VYZP01012324.1, read on the forward strand.
GAACTAATATAATCCAGCTGCTAAAATGGATCACAGCCATTAAGTTTTCCTAAAGATCATGATTCACTGTACTTCAGAAAAGCAGTCAAAGGTCTGGGATAAGTGATTTGTTAGCATATGATACCTGTGTCTCTGGGAGGATTCCAATTTGCTTTGGAGCTGTGAAAATTGTGCCACCCAAAGTGCCATGCCTAATGAGCTCTGTCCCAACCAGCTGAGCCAGCTTCCTTAATTTGTTGGGACACAAGCACAGGACCAGGTTAAAGTCACATCATAAGAGCAGTATTACCACATAGAGATCTAACAATAGCGTTGCAATGGAGCCTTCACCTGCAATTTAACCCTGATACCCACCTGCCCCTCCTTCCCCTTCCTTCCCTCTCCTATGGCAATGATCAACATCTGTCATGGTCTTTATTTCCACAATGTAATTTTTTTTAAAGAGCTATGCAAAGGAAAAGATCAATAAACCCCTCTGTTTTCCAAACAGCTGTAGTTGGAATGACCTTTGGCAACAGTTTTCTAAATTGTTGATAATTTGGCATGAATGCTAAGAACAATCTGGACTCTTTAGAAATGCTGGAATGCTTTAAAATCTGAGTGCACACACTGTTTCCATTAAAAAAAAAAAAAAAAAAGCTTATAATTCTGTGTCCAGAGATCAGCTTGGTTGAATACAATCTTGGGTATCATAGGTTGAAATTGTTTAGAAGTATTCTGATAAACTAAGCCAGAGTTTCTAACCTGGTTTTATTGGCTAAGTAGACTCTTGCCATTATTCCATTCAAGAATATGAATTACACATCTTCCAAGATGGTAAAAAAAGGATCCACACTGATACCCATAACCTTGGAGAAATATATTTGATATAAGAGATGGTGTTCCTAACTAGAACAGGATGTGCCAATCCTCTCCAGGATGGAAGTAATAGAAGGATGGCTCTGTGATTTACCCCTGGAGCCAGCAGATATTGCTTGGTATAAGGGATATGTGTGCTTTCCTCTTTCTAACTGCACTGGATTTGTTGCCAACTCGCTACAGGTACTCTTAAGAAATTTGCTGCCACATAGTCCTTTACCATCACAAGTTTTTAATTTGACCAACTGCATAAAAGATAAAATATTTCCCACAGGAAGAAGCTTCTTGTAGACGTTTGTTAGAAATCCTGAGTTAGCATCTCAGTCTTCTTGGTGAAACTTGGAGGGGGTAGGGAGTCGTTATGAGATATTTTTCTCTCCTATTCATAAATTGACAGTTTTTGAACCTTTCCTTCAATTTTAAAGGAAACTTTCGTAGAAGCATGAGGACTTCCCTTGTCAATTTTTCAATGGTCCACCTTTTCAAATAACTCAATCTGAAGAAAAAAAGTACCCAACTTCACACAAAAAGTTGAAAGAGCTGTCACATCCGACAGTAGCATGCCATAAATGATCTGTTTTCATGAGTGGCCAATTTACAGAAGACTGAGTATATGCCTTGGGTACCTTATTCTGTGTATACTGGTATGCTTATTTAAGCTGATGTGCTGATTTAAGAAAATGTGAGACAGTTAATAATGGTGCATTATTCAGTGGTCAAGAGTCAAACCAAATCTTATCATATTTGCGATTTTTTTCACCAAAGTGAAATTTGCACTAACACTTGCCCTAAGGAGATTTTGTGTAATGCATTATCTAGCCTCAAAAGTATCACCGAAAACTATTATCTAAAATCACAGGCATGAAAAGATACTAAATGAGTACACAAATATTTGATTTTTGTGCTTTGAGAGAAAGGTAATTCCATGGATTTTCTGTTCAAAGTTAAGAAATAGTAATACTACTAAATGTCTTAGACGCTGAAGCTGCTGAGGTCAGACCTTTCACACAGACTCCTGCATAAGGGTGCAATGTTGAATGTTTACTAACCTTTGCATATTGTTTGTGTACAGAATGTAATTTCATTTGTTGCTTTCTAGTGAACCTCTTGGCTAGCAATAAGTCTTTTTTTGCTTTCCTTTTGTCTGTGGTTTCTCTTCCATTTCTCTCCATTTACTAAGTCCGTGGCTTATACTGCACTGCTCCTCATAGACCACAGTGGAATCAAAGTGAAGGAGCTCCAGGTTGTTTAAATCTGTTTTTGTAGAGGAGACAGAAATATGACCTCTCAGACATATGTCACCCTGTTCATTCATTTTTTGTTACCATGTTCTCATTCTCTGCAAGGCATTATCCGAGTTGCTATACAGACCAAGTAAGTGGTATCACACTGGGAATGAATTATCAGGCACTGCGTGTAGCAGGGCATACAAACACAGCTAATCAGCATGTGTGCTTTGGTATGTAGCTCAGTGCATTTCCCCAGCTTCTGCTAAGAAGAGCAGGTGGAATACAAAACTAGAGAAATGCCACAAATATCCAGCTTTGCATGGGGTAATTAAAAGACAGCTTTCAGGTCACATGCTTAATGTGGTGTGTGTTTTTTCATTAACAAGAAACTTACAGCGAGTATGAAAGAGTTTCCCATGTCCAAGAGGCTTATTCATAGTGCATTTTCTGTATTTTCTCCCTGCACATATTGCGTTGAAAGGCATAAATTACTGCATAAGAAGAGGAGCTTATGCAGGTATGCTGCATTTTGGATATTACACCTAGCTGTGTATGCAAAAGAGTTCAAGACATAGACTAGCTGCCAGAAATATCTAACTAACTAACTCAGAGGGCAAGAAAATGAATGAATAACAGGCTCAGAGGTTTGCCAAAATGCATTTTTAGGGGACGACATCATATCAGCTCATGGTAGTGAGTGGCTAGATTATTTTGTTCACTCAGGACAACAGCAGAACATGCACAAAAATGTAATGTACTTGGGCCAAATCAGAGAAAACCGGGTACATCAAAGTAGAGTACAAGAAAAGAGTTGTCAAAAATATTTTTTTCATAGTGCTTGTACTATATGTTGAACATGTCATGACTTCCATGGTGAGATTTGGAGTAAGACACTAAAACAAATAGTTCTGTTGTTGTCTGTCTTTTCAAAAATAGCAGGCAGGATAGGGAAAGCAATAATGCGGATTTTTTGAAAATACAGTCAATTGAGGTTAGTAGTATTGTCATAATAGAAATGATAGTTGATGAAACGAAAAAGTCTTTGTTAGCTTAAAGAGGACCATACAGTGAAGGCTAGATCACTTTGCTTTATAAAGTAGAAAAAGAAAGTCACTGGAGATGATAGAAAAGAGACAGAGTAACTTGTACAGTCCAATTTCGTGATTCTTGAGGAATTTTGTGGAACGATGTGTCAGAACATGCGGGAGGATGTGACAATAAATGAGACACAGAGAGATGATGACTGGTTTTCAGATTGCCTCTAATTGACTTTAGAGAAGGCAGGTTAATAGAGATTCCTGTCATTTTGGAAACATCTACTACTACTGAGAGAAAAGTTTTGAAGTTAAGAAAATAATGTAGTCCCAAATATCTAGAGAAGAGGTGAAGAAAGTAGCTGCCTAGGAAACTAAGGACAAAAGATTTAGAAATCCTCTCCTGAGTAGCTGTTCAGAGAGGCTTTCTAGCTCTCCAGCATGCCTTTCCTTGATCAAATTACCTCTGCCATGCTCAACATTAATTCAGTCTGTATCTCAGCATCAGAGTGATAAATATTTCAATCCATTGTCTTGCATATAGGCCATATAACTGAGGAACACTTAGCTACTCGTGTTTCCCCTTAGATACTTAATTCTGTTAAAAAAAATAAAAAAGCTTAAAGCAATTAAGATAACACAAGGTTGAATGAGGATAGAAGCATTTATTAATAAAATCACTTTTAAAAAGTTACTAGATAAGGCAATTTGGGGTTAATCCCATGCTTGAAAATCAATAACATATTTTAAAAAAATATAGTCTGCTGGAAGAATGAGAACATGAGCATGAGGCCTTGCTGGGAAGGCAGTTCTGCAAGGTGTTAAAACTTCTCAAGGCTCTAGACAAGCTCTAAATGAATAAGGAAAGATTCAGTGTTAAAGCATGCCCTGCCCTTTCTCTATCTGATATAATTATAGGAGAACCTTTAAAACCCTGTATTTGGCACTGTCTTTAAACACCACAGCAGTACGGCAGCTGGCAGCAAAACCAAAACAAAAATATGTGAACCCCTCCCATGCCTCTTGCAAGTTTGGCAACACACTATATGCAGGAGTGACTGTCTTCCCTATTAATTTGATTATCAACCCATCAAGCACTGCAAATATCTATATGTTTGCAAAGAAAATATTGTAGACTTATAATCAAATTGTAAAGGTCTTCCTAAAAAGCTAGGGTGAGCAATTAAAGTCACACTAGCCACGCAGTACAGTGACTTGAGTTTCTTAGAACTGTGTAATTCTAGTGCAAGTGACTTGTGGCCTATTTCTTTAAAGGATTATAACCACAGAGTTAAATGGACTTTGATATTTGTTTAAATCATGGAGTCTCATTAATTATCTTATTTGATAGATACTACTAATGTGCTTTCTTTGAGTACTATTCAGTTGAGAAGCAGTATTGTTTTGATTATGTTTTAACCTTTAAAAGAAACAACCAAAAAAAAAAAAAAAACCCAAAAAGAAGAAGAGAGAAACCCCAAAAAACCTTCATATTAGCAGGCAACGATGAAAAGAATCAATCATCTTATTCTGCTCTCCAGTTTTGTGTATGGTCTGATGGTGATAGATGGTCTGATTATCTTTCAAGCTAGTGTTTTGGATCCCTCTATTTTTCTATACATATAGATACTGTTCAGGTGCATCATTATGTGGATGTCCTGTTTTAAGAAAAAGCTGTCGCATACAGAGGTTTTTTTTGAGTTGGGGCAGGTTATTTTGTGCTGCAGAGTGATTGTGAGATGTATGTTTTAGGGAACATTTACTACTACTGAAAGAAAAGGTTTGGAGTAAAGAAAATAATGTGCAAAAAACTTGGAAATGATACATAAAACTTGTGGTATGCTGTGGGTTAGCAACTGGTCAGAATAATGAGGTAATCACATCCAGAAAAAACAAGAAAAAGTGAACCAAAAGTGAAAGAAAAGGTATGAAAGAGGAAGTAAAAAACTGATGAATGATGTAGTTTCTAGAAATTATCACATTAAATGAAATTAAGAAATTAATCAAAAATCTCAAATGTCAGCACCATGGCACTTTTTATTATAGGAAGTTTATTCTTTTTAATTAAAGAATGCCATATGCAAAAGGAAGTTGTTATTGGATTAATTCCATCCTGAAGTAAACCAGGCAGAAGCTGGCACCAGAGATAGTTTAACCTTATTTCATTTTATATATGCACATAGAAAAATAGTTTGAAAAGATTGTCCCATATATCTTCGAACTGGAGAAAATAAAAAAAATATTTTCAGGAAATATTTCATTTTTCTCATGCACGTATTTATATATCACACATATCTATCTATGTATCTGTCTGTCTATCTATCTATCTATCTATCTATCTCTAATGTATTAATCTACAGTTAATGACCATAGTTCAACCATCTCCAAGTGAAGCAATGCCAAGCTATGCGGCACCTGGTCACAGCTGGTTGACTCAAATAACTCAGCTGAGACCTTCTATACATAAGCTTTTGGTACATTTCATTGAGAGAATGTGTGTGGTCTGAATGGGAAACTTTTCTGCTGAGCTGCTTAGAACTTCTGAGTATGAATGTTAAACATCACATAGGGCTTATTCATAAGCCTTGTACTTCGAGTATCTGTTCATTTGGCTCCTCAACATCAGTGTGTAACTAAAAAGTGATACTTGACTATTTAAAAGACATACTAGTGGTATCACAATTTGGTTAGACTGTGAAACCCATTGCCATAGGGTGTCATATCATTTTAAACAAGTTTAAAAAATTATCAATGAAATTTACAGGATCACAGAATAAGCTGAGTTGGTAGGGACCCACAAGATCATTGAATTCAACTCACAGCCCTGCTCATCGCTATTCCCAAGAGTCACACTGTGTGCCCAAGAATATTGTCCAAACACTTCTTGAACTCTGTCATGCTTGGTGCTCTGTCCAGTTTCCTGGGGAGTGTGTTCCAGTGCCCAACCACCCTCTGGGTGAAGAATCTTTTTCTAATATCAAATTCAACTCTCCCATGGCACAGCTTCAGGCCATTCCCGTGGGTGCTGTCACTGGTCACCAAAAGAAGAGATCAGTGCCTGCCCCTCCTCTGCCCGTCACGAGGAAGTTGCAATGTCTCCCCTCAGTCTCTTTTTCTCAGTCTGAAATGATGACTGCATTGTCTTTCAGGTGTTTTTTATTACCTCCCAGAATAATCCTCTCCGTAACTTTACCAGGCACTGAAGTGAGACTGACAGGCTTGTTTCTGGGGTCTTCCTTCTAGACCTTCTTAAAAACTGGGACATTGGTCACCAGCTTTTGCTCAGCTGGGAACTCTCTGGATTCCCATGAATGCTCAAGATCATAGAGATGGGTTTTGCAATGACATCAGCCAGCTCTTTGAATATTCTTGGCTGAATCCCATCAGACCAAATAGATATGTAGGGATCCAGCTGGAGCAGCAGATCCCGCACAGTTTCAGGGTTGACTGTGAGTTGACCATCCTTGCAGTCATGGTCCTCCAGCTCAGATCCCCTTGTTCCATCATCCATGTTGAAGGTAGAGGCAAAGAATGTGTTAAAAACCTGCACCTTGATTGTGTCCAGGTTTGGGAGGTGACCATCATCTCATTGTAACAGGCTGATGTTATTTCTACACTGCCTATTGTCTTAACAGATTTGAAAAAACTCTTTTTATTTTCCCCCACATTTCTGGCCAGCTTCAACTGTGCTTGAGCTTTGGCCACATGAATTTTCTCCCTACAGTGGCAAGCAGCATCTCTCTATTCTTCCTGTGTCACCTGG
>VYZP01012325.1:0-34869 GCA_013400635.1 Hypocryptadius cinnamomeus
TAGGAAGGGAACTGTCAGTTCTGCAGCAGAAGAAAGGTACTTTGTGCCATGTTATCAATGTTATCACTGGGCACTTCTGTAACTGGCCAGCCTTGTCCCTTTAGCACGTCAGTGTAATATTTACAAACATGTTGGAAAAGTTCATGGCACAAACTATCCAGGCTGCTCTCAGCCTTAGCTGAGGTTTGTGTGTTTGGGTTTTCCCTGTTTTCTGTAGTGTTTCCCTATTTTCTATAGTGGTATCCAGTTTCTCAGCTGGTCAAATCGTTGTACCACAGGGAAATAGTAACACAGGGCACGAAATCAGAGATCAGGAGGTGTCTGCCATTTCCTTAGAAGAGGAAACAAGGATGCAAAGCAGGGAGGATCAGGAGCAGGTCATTCCAGCTTGCACAAGGAAGGAGCTTGGCTGTCCCTGCTGTCAGAGCAGCAGGAGGGAGGTGAATGTGTCTCTAACACAAGACAGGGCTGGCTGTAGCTGACAGAAAATGCAAGAGCAACAACACAGGGTGGGGAGGCAGAGGAAAGGGAGAGATGCTGAGCTTAGTGTTTTCAAAGCCAGGTGAGAAGATGAGGACCTGGCTAAGTGTAATTAGGTATTCAGCTGGACATCTGAGAGCACCCACTGCAGTTCCCCACAACTATTGTTTATCCTTTTCTGTTTATCCTTTTCATTTCAAAACAGAACAAAACATAGTGGGACTTTCAAAGAAATCCTGAGGAAATTAAATTCCCAACAGCCATTAAGATTCAAATGTGCTTTGAGCACCAGATACTTTTTTTTGAGCTTCTTTGGGCAATTCCAGCCAAAATTGAGTCAAGAAACATGTAAATCAGAGGGGGAGGGAGGATCTTTTCTCATGGCAAACTCTTGGCTGCTGAAGGCTTTTGTGGCCTCTCAAATATCAGTGCTTTCTCATTCTGTTTCTTCTAAAGCAGTGAATAAGATGGAAAGATATGGAGAGAAATGCTGTTTCTCTGGAGAGACTTTGTCTTTTTTGTGTAATTTTTGTCTTTCTTTAATAGAGTCGTGGGAAAGTTTCACCAACTTTACTCTGCATATGCAAACTTTACCTTTCTTTTGACAGATTGTTTGCTGGGACATGTCTGATCTGTCTACAGGTGGTAGACATGAATATCTAAGTCAGATATGATACAAAAAACTAGTAAAACATAACATTGATGAAAGACTGCCAGACTTGTTTTAAGCCGCTTTGGAAAAAATGATGTAATTTACCTTTTTTACCATTATAACAAATGTCCCACCCAGTTTCAGATTGCACCTGCAACTATTTTCAAGTTGTTTTGGAAATCAGTAAAAAGAGTATTTCTTCTCATAGAAGACTGCTGGGCCTTTTCAAAATTTTTTTTTCCTTTTTTAAAAAATTATTGCTGAGAAAAGATGACATTACTCTGAGTTGCTAATGTAGTGAACATGCTGGGCCTGGTCTTGTGCAGGGTCATTTAACCCACTGAGGTAATGCCTTTGTCTTCAGTTTTTTAAAAACTCATGGATTGACAAGACGTGGTTTGAAACAGCCATACTGATGATTTTTTAAATTGAAATTACACTTTTTAAAATTGTATTTAGACATTTTGAAGGGAGCAGATAATTATCTATATAAGACTCACTTCAAGCATAACAGTGTTACTTTGGTCAAACTTTTCTTGAAATTAATTATTGTTTAGCATAGAGATTTAAGCCACTCTGAGTCACAACTTGTTTTTAATGTTGGAAATATTGAGCTTGAAAATTTACAAGAATGTGACAGTGTTCAACATCTGACTGTCAAAATGTGGGTTGGCTTTTTCAGAAAATAATTTGAAGCAGACAGAGCACTTAAGTTTAAATACATCTATTTGCACATGAAATATTACTAATCATTATCAGTTTTAACCTTCTTAAAATAAAGAATAAGCCTGGTGACATCTGGCTGGAATGAAAACCAGGCTGGTGAGGCAGGAGTGACTGTTGGACCCTCAGAGCAGTGTGAGCTTTGTTTCACAGGATGGGACTGGGGGGGACACTCCTTGTCCTCCCAAAATATGGGAGCTGCTCTCAGAGGTCATTGCTTTTGTTATTGTGAATTTGGGCTGGAGTCTTCACCCAGCTGATGAAATTGAAGCTGTATTTACTGAAATAGGTGCTGCTGCAGCTGCTCTGATCTGTCTGTGTCTCCACAGGGTGCGTGAAGCTGCCATGACCAGCCTGATGGAGGTGACCCTGCTGCTGGTGCAGAACGAGGCAGAGCTGATTAATTCCAACATGTATGTCATGTTCTGTTCTGGGTCTGAGCTCCTAGAGCTCCATCCAGCCCTGCAGGATGAGGTGGTTGCACACTCTGTGCTCCTCCTTTATTGAGTGTGACAGAACTGTGACAGCAGTGCATGAAGCCACGCAGATGGGGAGGATGTTACACCTGGTTTTCAGAGGGAGAACCTTGTTGGGGGAACGTGGGTGGCAGTCCCACCTTGGAAATGCAGCACAGCTGTGGCATTTGGGCTAAACCTGCCACCTCTGTGGTGCTTCCCAGTAGTGCTCACTGAAATAGAAAGCAAACCTGCCTGCTTGTCCAGAGTGTCACATCATTAATTTGGAATGTGATCAGATGTGAGCATGAGTTTGGATTCGTTTCTTTGCAGAATTATTAGTAAGGAAATAAAGAAAAATAATTTACACTGAACTCTTGATCTTTAATTTCATTATAGGTACTCCTAATAATAAAAGAACTAATAATAAGTACATTTTTAAAACATAGTTTGAGCTGCAGTAAAACTTTCCTAATAGTGGTATTGGTTTGTAGACAGAGTGTGCCAGTGGTTAGGTGAACATATACATGGTTTGTGATTTAATTAAAAACCCCCAAATGCTGAAGGACACTAGAAGGAAAGCACTGGATTCTCTAAGAATACACTGCTCACTAGTGCCCATTTTCAGGGGCTTCCTCCTGTTCATCTGTTTATACACAGATTGTCCACATGGAGCTGAGAAAAGCCTTCCTGCCAGCTGGAACCCATTTTGTAAATATTCTGGGCCTTGGTGTAAGTGAAGGAATTTTAGCTGGTTTTACTGTCATTAGTGGCTCTTTCTGAAGGGTGAAGGGTCTTGTGAGACACAGTGTTGTAGCTGTGAGTTTAGTTGTGAGCATAAACAAAATAGGATATTGTTAAAAACTAGCCAGAATTGAAGAAGTGATTTACTTGGGATTTATGAGATGTAGGAGAAACCTTGTCCTCTGCTACATGGGCAGTTTTCTACTTCAAAATGTGCTTTTCTCAAAGTTCTGCTCCATTTCCATCCAGTTCAGCCAGGCCCATAAATCACTTTGTTATCTTTTTGGATGAAGGGTGGGGCAGTATGTGTGTGTAAAAGGTGGATAAAATACTCTGTAAAATTAATGTCATGCTGGTTTTTGATTGATTGATCTGTGGAAGATAAAGCCTCATGATTCTATCACCATGTGGGTATCTTAAATCACTTGTGTGTTCATTCTGAAGAGTTAAACCAGAATACTTTTCCTAGCAGGATCATTCTTATTTATTTAATTGAAACAATTTAAATACACATTCTACTGCTTAAATTTTCTGATTAATTGTTTTCTTCTTTATAGCTGCAAGCAGATTATGTGCTGGCTGGCTCAACAGTCAGCTGAAAAAATAGATAAATTCCGAGCTCATGCAGGATCTGTGTTCCTTACTCTTTTGCACTTTGACCATCCTCCAGTTCCACACATCCCTCATCGAGAAGAGCTAGAGAGGATATTTCCAAGGTAAGCTATTGAAAAATGTCCTAAACCAGTGAAAGTAAAAGATAAATGCACACAGTTTCACCTAAACCAAGCAACCTGATGTAATTTTTATGCCCAATATGTGTATGGAGGAATATTTGGTGTTGTCAGGGTTTAATTGAATTGTCCTAGGAATGTGCATAAGCATACTTTTTTCCTCAGCTGGAAAACATTGATCATAATGATAGATTTTAATGAATTTTATTATTTTAGCCAAGCTCTAGTTGCAGTAATTTTCCAAGATGGACTTTCTAGTTAAAGCAAGAGTGAGAGCAACTCATTCCTGAGTTCTGATTATGATACCTGATGGGTGTGAGGAACATCCAGCTCTGTTTGGGGGATCCTCAGCCTGCTGTGATCCTCAGCTCTGTCTGTGAGGCTGCTGACCATCAGCATCATCAGTGCTGGGAGGGTGTGTTGGCCTTCCCTGGGATAGAACTGTCCTTGGATCAGCTGTTGAGTAGCTGATGGTGGGAGAGAGCACAGAATGAAACTGCAGAAACAAACTTGTTTTCTGAATGTAGGCAAAAGTGCCTGGGCAAAGGAAACTGCAGTTCACATCTTCCCTGGATCAGAACAAGGATTTGGAGATTCCTCCACTTTACTGGCAGTGGCTGAAGCTTCGATTTGTATTCAGCCAGTATGCTCAAAGGCCAATGTTTGATTTGATATCTAGGTAATTCAGAGACCTTCCTCACTGGTGTGGAGGAGCAATGTGAAGAGCAGAAAAGCAGTGCACCCACACAAGATGATTCTTTCCCTTCCCCTTTCAGGTGGGAGAAGGAGACGCTGAACTGGAACGCGGCGTCGGAGGCTTTCCCTCGGATCACGCAGCTGCTGGGGCTGCCAGCCTACCAGTACCACGTGCTGCTGGGGCTCTCTGTGTCCGTGGGGGGGCTCACAGAGACCACGGTGAGGCACCTCTGCTTTCACACTGATGGCCTTCTTGGCTTTCCTTTTAAAGTGTCATTCTCTTGGCGTGATGAGTGCTGGTTTTTGGCTTCTTTCTTCTGCCTCTGTTGAGGTCGGGATTGAAGGCACTTGAGACAATAGTTCGTGTTCACACACATGAACCTAAGCAAGAATTTGCTTAAGTGAAATAACCTTCAATTTAGCTTGCACTATACTTACAAAGTCATGCCATGGTATTTTTGCCTTATGCTTCTCCAGATATTGAAGCAAGGAGATTGGATGGATAAAGGCAGATTACAGCCTCTAGTGATCTGATTTATACTTGGATACATTTTTATTTTTAGCTATACAGGCTCATAAGTATTCTGAAAAATCAAATTAGAAACAGATACTAGGGGTAGGAGAAACTAGAAGAAACTTAGTACACCAATATGAGAGATAAAATACCCTAAATCCAATAGAGCTACCAAAGGAGCATAGCCATTAAAGCTATTGGATATGTAGAACTTCTTACTGCTAACATTTTACAGTTTCAAAGTGTAAAAAAATTTCTTCTATCTTTGTCATCAATATTCTGCAACTATCTTCTGCAATTTATATATGCTAAATGCTTGTGTTCCTAAATTTAAAAGAGCTTAAGAACAATTTTTCTGAGATCTCGATTTCCAGTAAATGTGGGGTTATATATAACAAAGCAGAAGAAGATACGAGGTCTGAAGCTAGAGTTGTGAGCCCAGACAAGGTGAAATGGGGAGCTGGGGGTGGCAGCAGGGCCCATCCCACAGCACCTGATGCGGAGCAGGGCAGCTCTGGAGCTGCCAGCCAGCTTTAACCAGGATCTCCATCCATCTGGGGGGCTCAAGGTGATGGGGCAAGTCTGAGGCCAGGTTCACTGGTCAATGGGTTGTGGATTTTTACACTCTCACAGCAGTCAGTTCTGCAGTCTTTCATTAAAAAGGCACAAAAATGGATAACTATCAGTTGTTACAAGGTCTTTTAAGGCTAAACTATCCAATTAAGAACTGACACCTAAATTATTGTCACTTTTAACCCAATAACTGATCACTCGAAGCCCGCAATGAGGACTTTTCTGTCCAATTACAAAATACCACCCAAACCCATGAAGAAGAAGGTGAAGAAGAACAAGGAAGCCTTCTCCAAGGCCTCAGGTCAAATGCAGTTCTCTCCTGGGAGTCAGACTCTGTTAGCACAGAAAGTCTAAAATTCTCAGCATCCAGACTCCAGCAGCTGAGTGTGCAGGGAACAAGGAGTGAGGGTGCTTTGTTTGTCCTCTCCTGGCCTGGCAGGACCTGAGCTCCAGCCCCACAAATCCCAGCCCCACAAATCCCAGGCCTGTGCTGACTCTCCCAGCTGGGATCAGAAGCAGAGCCCCTCAGCTCAGTGCAAGGGGATTGCTCTTCTCCAGTGAGATGAAAGCCAGTTCATTTGTCACCTGATGCAAGGTGTTAGCTGGTAGTTGTCAGTAGGCGTTAACAGTATGCACAGGTTTCTTTTTTTAATTATTTTTTATACATTTTCTGCTAAGACACCAGTGAGATGTCAGAAATTCCATTAGGAAGAAATATCATTCAAATGTCAGTCTGAATCCTCTGAGCTTTGCAATCCTTCTTTCATTCTTCTGGCATGAAGAATCTCTTTATCACTGACTTTAGCAGTCTGCTATGCTGTCAAATTTTTCCCTACTTTCTTGTAATTTTAATACATTCTTCTGTCCTTATATTACAACTTGCATTGGTAGTTTCAGAATTCTTGGTTTCCAGGTATTTGGCTTAAAACATTTTTTTGATTTGTTGTAGCCAAAGATGTAAGATATAAGAAGACAATTTTTGGGGTTAAGGACATGGTTCAGTATGACACCATAGGGGAATATCAGAGCAGTAACAGAATATTTTGGACTGTCAGTTAAGTCTTTAAATCCCAGTGGGCCTGTAACAGGAGAAGGGGGAGGCTGTGAGTCAGCACCCCAACAGTGGTTAAGAGTGTTTCTAATTAAGATTTCCATCTCAAATTAAGAAAACCAGTAGAAAAGTGCTGGGAAACAGAGTTTTTGTGGCGGGGGAGCAGCTCCTGCTGGGTCACAGCAAGAAGGAGTTAAAATCACCTGGAGCTTGTCTCTCATGCCTTCCCCTTGTCAACACAACTTGCCCAAGTGTTTTGTTTTTTTTTTACCTGGTGCTGTGGGTTCTGCTCTTGGGATCAAGAGATGTCTATGAGCCTTTGGGTCTGGAGAGCAGAGAATTCAGTGTCTGTGCAGTCTCTTGTGTTTAAACCAATTCTGAGCATTTTAATGTTTCCAAAATGGCAGCTAATTATATGGCAAGGGCTATTTTAGAACTTTGGAAACATGTGTGTGCTGGTTTGTGACAGTAATTATCAGATAGACAATGTAACTCTTAACAGATTTCTTTAATAGCAAACATGCACATGAAATTCAGCTTTCAGTCAAGCACAGTTAATTATAGGAGGCTCCACCAAAACCAAAGTTATTTGTCTAAGTAAAAAAAGGAGGAAAGTTTTGGAGAAACAGACATTTTGGCTGCTAGCTGGGGTCAGAGGAAAATTCTTATTCAATATTTTAATTTTTTTCTAAACTCCTGGTTGCATTTAGTTATGAAAAGTTGGAACAGTTCAGTTACATGCAGCTCCCTTCCCTTGTTACCATCTGACAGTGTGTTAAGGGAAACCTTCTGCAGTGTTCTCAAACTGTGGTTGTGAAATGTTAACTTTTCTGTGACCCTCCAGTTTTCTTTAACACTAAAGGCTTGTTCTGGCTAAAATATTCTCCAGGGCTTTAGAAAGAAGATGAGCTAATTCTCTCTTGAGTCAGCTAGAAAGGCAAAGGAGGGCATTTACACTTGGGAGTGTATGTGTGGGGTGAATTACTTTTAATATCTAAAATGTGATATGGAAATTAGAATTGATGTGTTTTACAATGACTGGTATTCAAACTACTCTGTCAAAGCCTGTAGCATTCTTTGCTCAATATCCAGAGACTGATTTAAAACATTAATAGAAAACTATAAGAACAATCCTATTAAATCCATATGAAAGAATCAGCTCTTTAAAATTGTGGATGGGGGAAAAAGATTATTGGAATATATGTTCTTGCAGTAATGTGTGTGTTCTTGTGACTCTCTTCCCTCTCTCACTTCAAAAATATCTGTGCACATACACACATGGACATGGAAGTTAGAAAGAAGATTCTTGTGTATACTGCAGGATAATCTGAGTTCAAATGTCAGTTTGTCTTTTAGTCATCCCAGGGAATCCACAGGAGAAAGGCTCTGTTGTAATTCCGTGGTCAGTGGCAGTTTGGCTGCAGCTAAAATTGCTCTGCAGTATATTTAGCAAGAGTAGCTCTTTGTTTGGCTTTTTAAAGAGATTTTCTGGAATGAGCCATGTGGGGTCTCTGAAGTGTTGTGGTGGCAGTGGGGCTGCTGGAAGAATTGCAGCTCAAGCATTGGAAGTAATCTGGAAAAACAGAAGATGTCATTCCCTGTGGGATTTGGCACTCTGCTCCATCACCATGGTTCAAAGGGCACTTTCTCTGTGTAAAAGAATCTTCTAATTATACATCTGGCCCACAGTGATGCATATTTCTTATGGCTGCATAAAACCCCTCAGTCTGTGGAGATCACATGTACAATGCTGGTCTTTCTCCAGTGCACAAACCCTGCAGTTGCAGGAGTCAGGATATAATTTTGATGTAATTTCATTACTGTTGAACTACATTACATTCTAAATTTCGTTGAAGCACAGACTGTCCTGTGATTCCCTTTCCCCCTAAAGAGTGAAAATTTCATTTTAAAATTATATAGAAATTGTAAGTAAAGCCTTCCAGAAAAAAACAATATATTCTGAACTCTTAAAGTTCTTCCCACGCAGTACCAGAGCTGTGTTACTGTGTTAGATCTCATGAACAAAAATATTGGGATGTTCATAATATTCTAAAACATCTGGTTACTGGGACAAATTGCAATATGCAAATCAATGCATATTTGGTGGAAGAAAGAGGCCCAAAATCCTCTTTTCTTGGTTGAGAGTTCTTGAACAAAATACACTTGAGAATAGTTCCAGGCATTCTTTTCTTAGAGAGAAAAGTAGTATGAATTATGATATTCCTGCTTCATGTAAGATATCAGTGCTGCAAAGTACAAACCAGAGCCCTGATGTGGATCAGGTGTCTTAATCACTGATGGGTAGCTGAGATTTTGGAGGTAACAGATGCTCTGTCACAAACTGGTTGCTTCAGCTTATTCTTTTTGACCATATCAGTCCTCAAAACTGGTTTTAGAAGTGCTGTAGCTCTGACCTGCANAGGTGCAGGGTGTCTTTGAGCTCTGTTCTCTGCACTGCTCATCTCCTGTCCCTGCAGGATCTGCTCTTGCCCTCAGTGTTGGGGCAGTCACGCCTTGGCAAACCCTGCTTTTGCTGTTTCATAAGAACAAGGTCATTCTCAGGCCTTCTCTTAAATTTGTATCCAAAGTTGTCCCAGTTCCAGCCCATTAACCTCCTAATTTCCTTCCCCAGTCCTTGTGGAACCCCGGGGAAAGGTAAATGTCACACGTTTGATGTAGTGTGAATTTGTGTTCTGCATAGGTGAGGAAGACATTTGGAAATATTCTCTGCAAATACTCAGGAGCAGTTAAGATTACAGCTCAGATACTGAGGCTGGGAGAGAAGGAGCTCACCTGAGGAGGAAATAAGGATTTAACCTGTTCATGTCATGTTGTTATGCTGGAGTTTCTGCCAGTATTGGGAAAATGCCCCATTTTTCAGTCTCCCAAGCAATTACATGATGGATTATCCACACCTGTATTTTTGTATTGTTTAATTACTTGTGCTGTCCTCATATCATTTCTGATATCCTGCTGCTCTGCCTTGGTTTGGCACAGCTCTGGAGCACTCCACCTGGAGCTGTGCTTGTTGCCCTTTGCTTTCATGCACTTTCTTGCCTTTTCAAGTCATTTGGATCTGCAGAGAAAGCACTGAGTCATTCAACTTCCTTAAAAAAATGGTGTGAGATCTCTGAGGTAGTTTAAGAGACAAAAGAAATAGGAGAGAAAATTACACCACCCAAAATTTTTTTTCTGAGATGAGATTTCCTCTGCTTGTTGTTGATCTCTGCTCTTGGAAGGTGTAAAGACAAAACATTTCTTATTTATTTATAATAGCCTTAAATGCACAGATTGTTTTAAAGGGTAGTATATAATAATTCAGCAGGTTTGGAATTTTCAGGAAATCTCTCTTACAGTTGTATATCCTGTGAAGACCTTTCAGTGTCAGGACCCAGTTTATACTGGGCACACTGGGACACACACCAGTGCTGCTTTTGGAGTGTGGAAGAACCACACTGGGTTCAGTTCAGTGTAGCTGCATTGTACAGATTTTACTGAGATTTGTCTGTCATTCTGAAACTCAGAATAACTGAATAATTTCTCCAAATTGCTTGACCTTTTTAAAGAAATATTTCTGCTCCTGCACTGCCCAGGATTTTCAGTACAGAACAAAGTGTTGAGGTTGCAGACTCTGCTGTTTCCCAGGATTGCTGGGCTGTGGTGTTTGAGGCTGAAGCTTTGGGAAAGTAGTTCAGAGTTTTGAGCCAAGGCTAAATTGTTTCTTATTCTTGGGTACTGATGCACTCATAAATGTTACTGATATGAGCTTTGTTAGATAAAATGTTTAAATATAGATTCCTCTCATTTGTTTTTGGGAACACACTTGTGATGTTTCTCATCCTCATCCAATATTTTATTTTCTTTCCTTGATAAAATGGTCAGGCCTCTGAGGAAAAGGGGATTCCCACAGAGGCTGTGCCTGCTCCCCTCCCACAGCAGGTCTGGGAGGGAGCAGCTGGCCTGGAAAGCACCGTGGCTCCTGGAGATCATGGAATCATAGAAGGGTTTGGGCTGGAAGGGACCTTGAAACTCATCCAGTTCCACCCCTGCCATGGCAGGGACACCTTCCACTATCCCAGGTTGCTCCAAGCCCTGTCCAACCTGGCCTTGGACATTCCAGGGATCCAGGGACAGCCACAGCTTCTCTGGGCACCCTGTGCCAGGGCCTCAGCACCCTCCCAGAGAAGAATTTCTTCCCAGCATCCCATCCAAACTGTGGGGAGCTGTTGAGTGATGCTGCAGCCTGTGATGGTTCATGGCCAGTGTGACCCCAGGGACTGTGTCCAGCAGCACTGACCCCTCCTCTGCCATCTTGCTAAGCTGGCTGGTTTGATTAATGCAGTTAAACCAGCAGTCAGGATTTCTTTCTGAGCCATGTATAATTTTTAACCTGACTTTGCTGGTGGTTTGTGTGGCCCAAGAGCTTGTCTGCATGGTTCAGTTCCATCAGCTGTTTAATAAATGCTACTTGATGAAGTCCTGGTGTGCTCCTTCACCTTCAGAGTCATAGCAGTATTATTCTCTGAAGTGAGGCAGGATAATCATAATGGTTTGAGGATATTTTATTTTGAGAGAAAGAGAACAACGAGCCTTTAATGTGGTCTTTTATCCTTAAAAAGTGGCCAACTTAAGTTTGCCAAGGAAAAGTTTGCCAACTTAAAAAGGAAAAAACCCCTTAAAAAGGAAAAAAAAACCAACTTTCCTTGGGAATGGGTTAGTGCAGGTAGAACAGCCATGGTCTGTTGGGTGCTGGTGCTGGTTTGTGCCCGTGGCTGCTGCTGGGGGGTGTTCCCCGTGCAGCTGTGCTCAGCTGGGAGGGCAGGGCAGTCCTGCAGCCCCTGTGTGTGTGTGGCAGTGGCTTTTTCCTGTCCTTCAGTGGAGGTTCCTCCTGTTGCAGCTCAGATACTCTGCCCAGAGCCTCTTTGACTACATGAAGAAGATTCAGAGTGACCTCAGTGCTTTGGAGAGTTTTTGTGAGACGCTGCTGAAGGTCTTTGAGGACAACCTGCGGAATGACCGGTAACGCTTGTCCTTGCCTGTTTTCCCTTTAACCCTTTTTCCCTTTCCTTCCCTTTTTTCCCTTCCCTTTTGGAAGTCAGATGTGTGACACATCCAGTGAATGCCCAAGGCTCATGAATTTGCTTTAATAGAGCTGTTTGCTACAGCAGGACCTGTGGTAAAATACGTAACCAAGGAGTGATGGCAAAATACTTTGCACATTCGAGTTTTTAAATCATAGAAGGGTTTGGGTTGCAGGGGACTCAAAGCTCATCCCATTCCAGTCCCCTGTCAAGGGCAGGGATACCTTCCACTATCCCAGGTTGCTCCAAGCCCCATCCAGTGTGGCCTTGGACACTTCCAAGGATGGGACAGCCACAGCTTCTCTGGGCACCCTGTGCCAGGGCCTCCCCACCCTCACAGGGAAGAATTTCTTTCCAATATCCCATCCAAACCTACCCTTTTTCATCTTGAAGCCATTCCCCCTTGTTCTGTCACTGTTGTATTTTTATTTTGTTTCTTGTCTCAAGTGTTGAAAACATGGCCATGGTTATTCCAGGTGACAAGTGTTCGTTCATTTGGTGCTGTAACTTCTGATACAGTCAGTGGAATACGTTGTTCATATTCTAGAAAACACATTAATGCTTTCTGGTACTGTCAATTGTCTTTTCAGGACCCTGCAAATGTAAAGCAGGGGTGTTGTTAATTAGGTTTTTTCTTTTTGGCTGGGAGGGAATGTCCCTGTTCAGCCAACACTCACAAAATACTGAGCAACCCTCCTCTGTGCAAATCAGAGTTCTAATTTACCTGTGTGTAGGAATGTAGGAAGTTTCCTTCTTTGCTTCTGATTAAAAATAGTATATATCTGTATGCCAAGAAGTGTATTTACCTTGTTGAATCATTTTCTTTCCTCAGGGTGTCTGTACCTCTGCTGACAATGCTGGACCAGATGCTGGCAAATGGCTGTTTTGATATGTTCACTGAGCAAGAGAAGTGAGTTGCTGCAAGTCTCTTTGGTTTATTTCCCACTGTGCATCAGGGCTCCTCAATGCCCTGGGTGCTGCTCTGGGGGTGCACAGGGCTCCAAGTGTGAGTCTATATTGCAATGCTTCAACTTTCCTCAAGTGGGACAAACAGCCTTGAAAGGGTCTTGACAAAATCCTTGACTCTCTTGTATGTGTAGAAGTTTGTTACTTGTTCCTTGTTTGACAGCCAGGACATTAATCAAATGCAATTTGCATGTTTCACCTGGGATTCTTGGACCAGTATCAGATTCATTCTTCATTTTCCAGCTTCCTAAATCCCTGCTGGTTGGAGCACATTCCTTGCTGTACTGGGAGCCTTGAGCACTGGCAGTGTCCCTGTGTGGTGCTGCAGAACCCTCTGTGCCTACAAGCCATGGCTCCCCCAGTCCCACTGCTTTGGTTAATGTGAATATCTCCAAAGATGTTAATTAAGATTCTAATAATAGAAAAGGCATGTCCCAGCTCTTCCACCCTGAGCTCAGTCCTGTAGAAAATGTTCAGTTTAGGAACAGATGAATGTGAGTGAGATATTCCAATGTGAAATCATGGGATTTTGCAGATGTTTCAGAAAAGAATGATTTTAATTTCAGTAATATTAAAATCTATTCCACAAGCTCTCCCAGGCAGCATCTTGGCATATCTGCAGGTATTTACAGAATTGTGCAACCTGCAAGCACAGTTACTGCATTGGGAACTTGTTGGTTCAAGAACTGCTCACAGCAGATAAATCTGAAAAGTCTTCATCATTCTGAAAGTTTTGATTGAGCCCACTCTTGTCTTGAAGTGTGGTTTTAGGTAATATTTGTTAAATTGCACTTGGCAGTCCCTGTTTGAATGGGAATTTAAAGTGAGTCAAAGACAGATGGAGTGAATATTACTTGTTCATTTTGATAATTGTGCCAGTGATCTGGTGCTTCCACACAGGCTCCAGCCATCCCTGCTGGGGAAGGTGAGAGATTATGGGTGGAAATTCCAGTCAGAGTCTTGTCTCCCAGGTCACTGAACAGAAACCAAGTGGTAGCAGCAATGCCTTTGCTGTGTGAGTGACTCAGACTCAACCCTGTGGTGCCATTGTGATGCTTTGTGTAAAAGACCTGAAATGAAATCCAGGGCTATTATGGGGGGAAAGATTTTGAAGCTGATCCAGATGTATTTGCCTCCAGTTTGATGATGAAACCAAAAAAGAAAGTGAATAATGAAGCAGCCAAGTGGATCACGCTGCTGTCAAGGGAGTGAAATGCTGGCCTGGAGTGCAGAACTTGTTACCATGCAGAGCCCAGGAAGGGCAGAGCAGTGGGGAGGTGGCAAGACAGTTAAAAGATGGAGAGTTTAGTTCCTGCATGTGTCAGATTTTGGAATGTAGGTGCCTCCTGGTGCAGAGCTGGCCATGGGTGAGTTACTGTGGTACCTCACAGGGAGCCAGGTGAATCCCAGGGCTCTGCCGTGCTCTGTGTGTGGATCAACACATGATGGGGGAGCCCAGAATTCCCTTTCATGCAATGTTTGCATTTTGTTACTCTGGTAAATCCTTTGGGTGTAGTCAGGAATGGATGCACTGATCCTGCTCCAAGGCCTGCCTGCACTTGGATGCCACCTGCTCCTTTTTGAACAGAAAAGCCTGACTTTGGGTCTGGTCTCTGGAATGGAACCATTTACTCCCTTTCCAGAGCAGCCTCCATAAAAATGTGTAAGAACATCACAGGGTGGGTGGGAAAATGGAGACCCTGTTTGGTGGCATGGAAAGGCCACGTGTGCCTGCAGTGTCAGGTGGTTTTATGTAGAGTGTGCCTGAAATACAAGTTGAGATACAAGCATGTATCTCATGTATTTTTCCTTGGGATGTTCAGCTCCCATTTAATTTCCTTCCCTCATTATTTTTTTACCATGTTGGGCTGAATGGAGTTTTAGCAAGGGAATTGGCATGTAGGATGTCTGACATCAGGATTATACCTAAACCAGCCACCAAATAGGCAACTGTTGCACTGTAAAAAAGTGTTTGCAAATGCATTTTGAAGTTTGAAATGGAAACCGTGTGCTCTCCCACACATTTGTTTTCTAATAAAACATTCACAGTCCTGAATGGATAAAATCCAACAGTGCTTAATTTAACCAGGATTAGGAGCAGGATCAGTTTGACCCTCGTGAATGCTCCAGTTAAAACCAGTTGCCACAGGGTGTCACTCCTGCCTTGCACAGGTGGAACCCACCAGGCATTTTCCTGCCTTTTCACACCCTGCAGCTTGTACAGTTTGGAATATAAAGCTCAACAGTTCTGGTGTGGCTCTGCAGCTGAATGTCAGTGTTGGGGAAGCTCTGTGTGGTTGGTGTGTGATCTCTGTGCAAAAGGACAAGTGAGCCCTGGTGTTCCAAACCAGGAGAGTGGAGCAGGATGCTCAAGGGAGTGGATTTGCCATGTGTGGAACTGGCCTGCAGTGATGGGGGGTGTGGGGTGAATACCTGTCCTGTGGGGCTGGAAATGAATCAGCTTCAGTGTCACCAGGGTCATCAAAAGGCTTTCAGAACTGGCTCCTCTGTTGTGCTTGGCTTAGGGAAAAGAGCTGCTGTTAGGCATATTCCAGGCTGTTATTTCCTACCTGTCCTGGGGTGACATCAACCTGCTTGTCCAGCACCAGAGGCTCCCCCTCCCTCGTGCTGACAGGAATGGTTTGTGTCACTGGAGAGCTGCTCTGGGTGAAAAGTGCCCTTCTCCCACTGGGCTTGAGGGCTTTCCTCAGTCCCACAAGGAAGGGAATAGGGAGGGAAATACGAAGGGAATAGGAGGAAGGTTTCTCCTGGCAGCAGGGCAGGTGGGTGCTGGGCTGAAGTGTTGGGGTGGGGGTGCTGCAGCATCATTGACTGCTGCTCCCACCAAGCAGGGCAGCAGAGCCCTCAGCTCTGTGCTCACACAGCCCAAACCCTCCTGATTCCATCCCAGAGCAGTTTGTGGAGCTGTTCTGGTGGCAGTGCAGGGAGTTTGTGGGCTGGGGACTGCTGGAGGAGTAGGCACACTTTGGAGCAGAGCTCTCAGAAATGCACACTGGGCTGCTGTGACCTCTCCAGTGGCTGCCCTGAAAGCACAGAGGTACCTGGCAGCTCCCTTGAGGACAGGGAGGACAGAGGAGAGTGAACTGAGGCCACTGGCAGACATTGGAGTGTCACTGGTCACAGCTCCTGTGGCTGCAGGGTGCTGTTGCTCAGGGGGTGAGGGATCCCCAGTGCTGCTGGGGCTGCCCTGGAGACTGCTGGCTCCTCAGAAGTGTGCTAAGGTGGGAATAACACTCAGTGCCATGAAAACAGAACAGCCTTGGAATGGCAGTTCAGGATCTAGTGCTCTCTGGGGTAGTGAGTGGCATTTCTCTCTCCTACACGTATGTACTTTACACATTCAACAGAAGCACCCATGTATTCTGGTTTTTTTCTGGTGATCTTGCATTGCTTTAAGAAAGTCTGTGTCCCCATTGATCTCCAGCTGATAATTTCCATGTATCCATGCTCCCCTGGATTGTTTTTTAAGCGGTTTTACTGCTCTTGCGTGCACAGCTGTGCAGCAGAGAGCTGGCAGGGGCTGGTGGCAGCTCCACCCTGGCAGTGGCAGTGGCACTGCTGAGACCAGCTCACCTGGAGGAGGGACACCAGCACCTCTGGCAGTGCCACATGTCCCCAGTTCACAGAATGCAGAGAGAACTGACTTTCCCCAGTGCTGCTGCTGTTCCTGCTGGCACAGTGCCCACACAGGAGAAGGAATTTTCTCAATTTCCTTTACAGAGGCCAAGCTATTTGAGTCATTTGAGATCACACACAGGTTAAGTTTGGTTATTGCAAATGTAGAATTGGCAACCAACAGAAAGGAAAGTGCATCTGTTTTAAACACAAAATGCTGCTCATGAGGTTCCATGTTTTAAATTTGTTCCAGATGCTCTTGTTCCAATTGGTCTCTTTGTTGCTGCCCTTCTCAGTGATGTCCCTGCTGTTCACCCAGTTTAAATCTCACCTAATTCAGTGTATTGCCTGGCCTGTGCTGAGAGCCAGGCATGCACTGCAGGGGTTGCAATTAGCTGTCTACACAGGGTCTTGGTGTAATTGGGGAGGGAGGAGGAGAAATTCCACCAAGGTAAGACAAAATATACCTCAACATTCAGAGAGCTCTTCCCTCACCAACCCAGACAAATCCATGCCTGTAGACACACACACACACACACTCTCATACTCATTCATGCAGATGTCTGTTTTTCCCACCTGTGTAGAATTCTTTACCTCAGTTTACCATGGTTTGCTGTTCAGTTTTTTCAAACAGGTCACTGTTTGCCAGTACATGCCAGGATTTTGTTACAAATTTTTAAAAAGTCATTAAAAACCACTAATTCTTGTCTGGAAAACTCTACAGAACAAGGCACGTTACCTTAACAAAACATCTTGGCACTCCTGTAAACATCTTATTTTAAATGTTCTGCCCTTCAACAGATGACAGTATCCAGCTTTCTCCAGTAGTTTTTATCCACAGCTCTGAATTGTGGTAGCAGAAAATGAATGTTACTATTTTTGCTTTCTGCTTTCCATACACAATGCAGTGAGGTTTCCAAAATACACAGCCTAGAAGTTATTGTGCTCACTAGACAAATATGAAATAGTTTCTTTTGCATCTATGGCACTTCAGCCTTGAGTGTGGCAAGTAAAAGATTAAATAATTTGAACTGAAATAAAAGCATTAGTCCCTCTTTCCTTCTCTTTAATAGATCCTTGGAATAACTAACAGTACTTGTGTTTGTACGAGTGTCTGGGAAAGAGCTGTGAGAATCACGTTTCCCAGACTGTGTGGAAAAAGAAAAGAATTTGCTAAATATATTTAAAGATGGCTTCATGGCCTGTACACGTAATAGAACTGAGAGCCCTGTGTTTAATTACGTTGTCTGGAATCACTGAAGGAATTTGGGCTGTGAATGGTGGAGTAGTTCAAAACAACATTCATCCCCTTTTATGTAAATTTGGTTGGAGACCTTAGGGAGTGACCATGATGATACACAGACTACGTAACTGTTGTTTGGCTGTAGGATAATGTAATTCCTGACATAGTATTTCTGATCATTCCACACTGCTTAAACACAAGCCATGGCAAGCCAGTTACCCTGCATGGACTGAACCTGTTTGGCTAAAAGGAGTTCACTCCTCAGCACACAGATAATAGCAATGTAAATAATTAATAATCATTTCTTCCCTCTCTTGTTAAAAAACAAAAGGCCCAGGAACGTGGTGGCCAAACTTCCTGAGCTGCTGGGGGGAAGAACAAACCACCCTGCAGTGTCTTGCCTTGCCTTGGAATGTTAGTTTGGCATCCTGACAATCATGAAATGTCTTTGAAATTCTGCTGAAACCTGCTGCTCATCTTTTTTTCTTTCCCATTTTCAGCCATCCCTTCCCAGTGAAGTTGTTCACCCTCTGCAAAGAAGAGATCAAAAGGTCCAAAGACATCCGGAAGCTTCGCTCCAGCATAGGAGTGTGAGTTAATGAAATCAATCTTTTCTCCCAGAAAGTGAAGAGCATTTAACTTGCCACATGTAACAGTGAGGTCTGGTTCATGTGGGGTTTAAATGGAAAATACACACAGATACATGTGATTGAAGGTTGTGGGAGTCTCATAGTTCTGAATGGTGGAAGTGAAACATGTGACCTGATAAAGTTGAACAAGTTTTAAAATTTTTACAGTCCTAAAGATGCTTAAAGGGAGTAATTTGCTTTTTCTTTGTAGAGAAAGGAAAAAAAAGGGCATAATTTGCTTTTTCTTTTTCCCCTCCCTGCCTTTTTCCCAATGTCCATCTTCATCCTAGTTCTCAAAACTTACTTGTGCAGTTGTAACACAAGATCTGGTTTTTTTCTGATATTTTCTAGATTTTGTGGCCTGATTCAATTTCAAGGAGACATGAGAGAGAAAGTTTTCTTCCAGTTGTTTCTCCTCCTTTGCCATCCCTTCCCTATAGTAAGTACTGAAGACTTTGCACATTATCAACTCTATTCTTTACAATACTTTACAAATGAAAACTAATTCAAAGTGTGTTAAAGCAGCATTCTTTTCAACAGGTATTAATGTCTAGAACAGGCTTTATTTCTGAAGGATCTGCTCTCTGCAGTGCTGCCCCCTGACACAGGCTGCCTGCCATGTACCTGGCTGTGTCACACATGCTGCCCTTCCACCTCCTGGCCTTACTGGTTAAACTGGGAGCAGTGCAGGTGCCTCAGCCATTTGTTTCTGGGAAGACCTGTTCATCCTTTAGTGCTAAAAGCTCCAGCCAGATAAGTTACTCTCAGTTCTGTGACATTTCTAAGAGTTGCAACACTGGAATAGGGCTGGTTCAAGAAAAATAAACATTTTTTGTCATGTGTGACAAAAGCTGGTGCAGTGCAGGAAGGTTTAGCAGACTTTTTACCTTTTTCTTGTAACTAACAGGACACAAAAATCTGAGTATGTACAAGAGATCATATGTGTGATGGTATTATTTTAGTCCTTTAAAATCTGTGTTGACTTAGGAAGGCTTGGGGTTAGGTTTTTTTCATTGCACAAACCTGGGAGCTCTGACTCTGCCAAGTTTGGTACTTCAGGTTTCTATTCCATTTCCATGTTGTGTGTACTTGCTCCATGAGGAATCCTTTGCAGGAGGGACACAATGTAAGAGGTGGAGAGAGATCATAAGTTCTGTGGTTTATTGGTTTTTTACATCATTGGTTTTTACAGATGGGTCAGTTTGATTTGTGTCCAGAAATAACCCTGCAATTCCTTTGCCTTCCTTTGGCAAAATTGTGCCCTTTTCAGCTGAACCATTCTCACATGTTTGAATTCCTTCCCTGTGAGGGACAGAGCTGTCACCTTCCAAATGGGAAATAGTGCACTGAGGGAGGGAGCAGGAATCCCATGAGGTGCTGAAATTCCCTGAGGTGCAGACATGAGGTCCCTTCCTGCAGGAAATCCCTGTCAGAGGCAGGAGTGGACTCGGTGCCCACCATGACATGACAGCAGCCAGTGGGAGGGACCAGCACCAGGACCAGCACTGGGCTCTTCCCGTGGATCAGAGCATCCAGAGGAGACCACGAGGATGGGAAGGGCCTTGAGGGGACCCTTGTGAGGAGCAGCTGAGGGCACTTGGTGTGTTCAGCTGGAGGAGACTGAGTGGGGTTGTTTAGCCTGGAGAAAAGGAGACTCAGGGGTGCCCTCATCACTCTGCACAGCTCCTGAAAGGTGCCTGTGCTCAGCTGGGGCTGGGCTCTTTCTCCAAGCAGCACTGACAGAACCAGAGCACACAGTCTCAAGCTGCACCAAGGGAAATACAGGTTGGATATGAGGAAAAAGTGTTTTACAGAAAGGGTGATAAAGTTCTGGAATGGCTGCCAAGGGAGGTGGTGGAGTCACCATCCCTGGGTGTGTTTAACAAAGCCTGGATGTGGCACTGGGTGCCAGGGTTTAGTTGAGCTGTTGGGGCTGGGTTGGACTCGATGGTCTTGTTGAAGGTCTCTTCCAACCCAGTGATTCTGTGAATTCTCTGAGACCTCACTGCAGTTGCAACTTCCTCATGAGAGGAAGAGGAGGAGCAGAGGAGGGGCAGACACTGATCTCTGCTCTGTGGTGACCAGTGACAGGACTTGGGGAATGGCCTGAAGTTGTGTCAGGGAAAGTTTGGGTTGGATTTCAGGAAAAGGTTCTTCCCTCAGAGTGTGGTGGGGTGTTGGAACACAGGGCACAGGGAAGATTTCTCTGCCTGTCCTGAGAAGTCCTGACCCCCAGGAGAAAGTGCTTTTAACCTTTGTCCATGGAGAAAACTTCCAGGACTTTGGGATGGATTGGAATCTACGAGTGTGTGAAATACAGTAATATGGTTTATCACAGGGTGAAAAACTTAGAGTTTTGGGTTTTTAGTATGGAGGTAGATGAAGACAAGGTGGAGGATTTGGGGCGATGTCTGATCTCCTTGTTCTTCATCTGCTCCATTTTCTGCAGTGTTGGTGGCACAGAGTGATTGGTTAGAAAGAGCCACAATGCAGATGTTGTGTGGACAGACAATTAGTTATTGGTAGAAAGGTAGAAATTAAATACCTTCTAAGAGTTAATTGGACAAAATAGCTTTAAAAGACCTTGAACCTGTGTGTCTGGTGACTTTTGGTGCCTTCTCTTTGTACACTTAAGTCTGAGATGCAGATGGTGTGCAGAATTGTTGATAAGAGAAGAATAAACAACCTGAAGACCGAAAAAGCAAAAGTTCTGTTCATCTCTCAATCCTGGCACAGAAATTTTTAGGGATCTCCCCATCAGGGGGATCCTTGGAGGGGTTTCCACAGTGGGGCCACTGCCCAGGGAATGGGCAAGGACCCGAGGCTGCTTTGGACACAAGGGATGCACAGGGCGTGACTCCTGGGGATGGTCCTGTGCAGGGCCAGGAGCTGGCCTGGGTGGTCCCAGGAGCTGGGCTGGATGATCCCAGGAGCTGGGCTGGATGATCCCAGGAGCTGGCCTGGATGATCCCAGGAGCTGGCCTGGGTGATCCCAGGAGCTGGGCTGGGTGATCCCAGGAGCTGGCCTGGACGATCCCAGGAGCTGGCCTGGATGATCCCAGGAGCTGGGCTGGGTGGTCCCAGGAGCTGGGCTGGGTGATCCCAGGAGCTGGCCTGGGTGATCCCAGGAGCTGGCCTGGGTGGTCCCAGGAGCTGGGCTGGGTGATCCCAGGAGCTGGCCTGGGTGGTCCCTGTGGGTCCCTTGCCCTCAGCAGCCCCTGTGGCTCTGGCCTGGCTCTTTGCTGCCCCTGCCCTCCCTGCAGATCCGGAAGACCACGGCCAGCCAGGTGTACGAGATGCTGCTCACCTACAGCGACGTGGTGGACCCAGCCATCCTGGAGCAGGCCATGGTCATCCTCAGTGACACCAACTGGTGAGTGCTGTGCTGCCCCAGAGCAGCCCCTGTGCCCTGGAGTCACCAAAATTCAGTGCCTGTGAAAGCTGGGGGGAGGAAGCTGTAAGAAGGGATAGCCTTGGTTCAGCTCTTTATTGGTTCAGCTCTTTATTGCTTCCACCACAGCAGTGCTGCAAGGAATTCCTCTGGTCTAAAGAGCTCTCCAGGATACTGGCCACTGGAAGGGGATGTATAAAATCACCATTAGATAAAATAAAATAGCCATATTTTTCTAACAACATAAAAAGGGAGGAAATCTTGGAAGTTTTCCATGAAGCAGAGACTGGGCTGTGCAAACAGTCAAACTTCAACTGCACAGACAGTTTCTTGGCATTTATGAGCACTGGCAGGATTTGGGGAAAGGAAGGATCTCTGCAAGCTGGAAAACAACAGAATTACCAGAACAGCTCAAATCTCCCATGAAATGTAATTACTCAACATGCAACAAGCCTTGTATTCAAGCAAAGATTTGGAATTGGAGCAGTTTAGATGTTTCCCAGGATAGGATGGCATGAATTAAACAACCACTTCATAGAATATAATTCATTTTTTTTACTTACCTTCTTCCAGGGGCAGGGGAAGAGGGTCCTGTTCTTCATGAGCATGATCCAGTGACTTTTAGAGCAAAGGAATCATTCATTCCATGAGCACCTTTGCAGTGACAGGAGCAGGGAATCAGCATTTTGCCACTGGATTTTCCCCTTTCTACAAATTCTAGCATTGGACATTATTACCTGGGCAGGTTTGAGAAAATGCAGAATTTTAAGATAATAATTAGTTTATTAGTTTTGCTGCCTTGTTAAACATTTTTCCTTGTCACAGACCGGGGCCATGGGGCTGCTGCCCCAAACAGGAGTCACAGAGAACAGACAAATACAGAAAAATATATAATTTATTTAGTAATTATATTAAAATGGCTTTTTGTCTTTATTGACATTTCATGGAAATAAATTTATCCCAGACAAGCTCAAAGAACTAACACACCTTAATGGTGGCTGACAGAGTTGCAGATTGCATGTTACACTGTTTGACTTCTGTGTAGTTTCCATTTTATTTCTGTGCTTGAGCTTAAAGAACCTTATATTTGTGAAAAGAAAGCTGAGTTTATCATTAGGAGGGGTGGCTGCTGCTCTTTTTCTGAATTTTCCAGTGCAAAACTGGAACAAGAGTCTCAGGTTTGAAGGAGTGGTTGCCAGCAGTTCTGCCTGTGTTACAATTCCTTGTTTGGCTGCAGGTGGAAGTTGAGGATTGTGTTGGGTGTGACTCAGAGCTGCATCAGCAAACCTGCATTAAAGAGCAGGCTTGCTCAGGAATTGCATAAGGAATTTGTGAGCTGACACTGCAGCATGAGCTGAGTGCTGTCACCCAGGGATGGTTCCAGGGCCAGCACTCACAGTGGTACAGGAAAAGCAGTGGCAGTTCAGCTCTGCTCATAAACAACTGCGTTCCTAAATCAAAGCAAAACACTTCCCCAGAGAAACACTCCAGAAAAATGAATATTCTGTTTTCACCCTGTCATTTCTAGGGTGTGCCTGGCTTATTCTGGCTTGGAGCAAGCCCTGAGTGCTCTGCTGCACTGTGGCCATTGCTCTGAGATGAAAGACAAAGAGCTCATTTACTCAAAACATAATTGTTTTATCTTGGTAGATTTGAGCTATTTACAGAAAAAGAGATTTGAAGTTGTTGCTGAGTGTCACAGTGAGCTGTTTGTTTTCCTCAAGCTCTCCCAGTGCTAAAGTAATCAGTCTAAAATCTGAATTACCCTAAGTATTAGCAGCAGGAAGCCAAATGAGAATTTGAAGGAGTATGGTAATTACTGGGATGCACATATTTTCCTTGTTGGAACTCCAGAGACTTTATCATACAATTGTGTCATGCAGAGTTTAAACAAATTACTCTATAAATAATACACTTTGTTTAGCACAGGAAAGTTTCCAGTAGTAAATAAGACAAATTGTCCAAGGTGTGAAAAAAAAGTTTGAAGTTATTTCTAACTCACCCTTTTTTGCTTTTTCTTTATAGAGGGGATGGGAGAGTCTTCTCCAATTCCAATCACTTTAGAGAATAAATTAAATGAACTTCTAATCAAAAGAGTTGTACAAATAAGTGGGGTTTTTTAATATAAAAGAATAGTCTTGGACATTTTATTAGCCACTGGTTACCTGTGGCAGATCTCGTGTGTATTTGTGGTGTATCTGACTTAGGGTGCTACAAAAATGGTCCATTAGCCTTCAAATGTGACACAACAAAAACACTCCTGCCATTTGAAATGTGCATGAAAGGACACACCCATTGTGGGCAGGGGTGACAGGGATCACTGAGGGAGTTTTATGGATGTTTTATGGATTTTTCTGAATTAACTGGAAATAACCTTTGCTCTCCCAGGGAAGCAGAGCTGCCCGTGGTGAGGGAGAGACGAAACTGCCTCTGCGACCTCATGAAAGTGCCCAGACCCCAGCTGGTGCCCAAGGTGAGGTGGGAATGTGCTCCAGGGGGTGCTTTTTCCATGGAGGTGTCCCTGAGGATGTTCCCAGCCAGCTGCAGAACACGTGGGGTGGCTGGAGCTGCTGCCTGAGGCCCTTCCAGCCCCATTCCAGAGAGCATTCCAGGCTGGCAGCGCCACATTCCAGACACAGATGTGCAGCCACTGCTCCTCTGCCCTTCCTGGGGAAGGGGAAAAGACAGGAACTTCTCAATTTCATCAGCAAAATGATGACATGAGGTGGTGCAGACCACAGCATTGCAGCACTGCCTCTGTGGATGAATAGCATACAAAACCATAAAGTGTGTATATATACATATATATATATATGTATGTATGTATGTATGTAATGTGTATTTTTAGATAGTTTGGACATGCCCACCCAGCTCAGTATTTCAGAAGTACAGAATTTTCTGCTTTGGTAGGGTTCTAGAAGAGGTTTTTTAGTGTTTTAAAGAGTATGTGTTACTGTGTATATATAAATATTTATCTTTCTTTAAAGGCTCATACTTAAGCCACTATGAATACCCTTCAAAGACCTCCTGCTGCCTCATAGCAGTGTCTTCACTCATCCTCCAGTTTTTACCATCTGCTTCTAGTACAATTTTAAGAAACCTCAGCTAACATTTTCATACTTCTGGAAAACAAAGAGTCTGAACCTCCTGCCCAGCAAGGAGTTGTTTTTAGAACAAAAACTGACTTTAGTGTTGCTTTTAAAAGTTTTCTAATCCAGTAATAGAAAGGTAATGCTCAAAATAAGAGATCTTACCAGATAAACTCTCTGATCTCAAAAAAACTCCTTCTTTTAGTCCTTAATTATTGAAGGCTGACAGAAGACTGATACTTTAGGAGAGAACTGTCTCTAGGATAAACTCAAGAAATATCCAAACACACACCCAGGTATCTCCAATGGAGCTGGTACAGGTGGGATCTGGATGTTTTGTGCTCAGTTGGGAACTTTACCCCTTGCTCCCCTGCACAAACAGTCAGTGTAACTTTCAGCACAGAGCTGAGCCTGCAGCTCAGGGTGCCCCTGAGGAGGAGGGGCTGTCCCAGCTGTCCCTGTGTCCCCAGTGCTGCTCCCAGCAGTGGGAGAAGCCAGAGAGGCTTCCAAGCATGGCAGGATAAAAAGGAGAATGAAGTTGGCTTCAGCTGAAATCAATACTTTCTACTCCTTTAAGTTTTGTACAAATAAAACTTGCTGGAGGGTAGTTCAAACCATGGGGTTAAAAGGACTAAATATTACTTTGTATTTTCTTTTCTGTTTGGGTTAGTTAATGACAGGGCTGGGCAGTGCCAGGACAGCAGTGCCACAGGACAGTGCTGCCTGCTCCATGTGACCTGTCCTTTTCCTTTCTCCCTGGCAGAGTTCAGCATGAGGAGGAGCAGGCCCTGGCTGCTGGGCTGTCCTGGAGCTCGTGGCTCCTGAGCTGCCAGGATGGGAAAGGCTGAGCTGATGCATCCTGAGACACATCCTGCTGGATCTCAGCAGAGCTGAGCACTGCACTGCTGGGCAGGAGAGGCAGAGCCTGTCTGAAACACACATGTGCCACAGGAGGACAACCAAAATTCCTTCTTTTCAGTTTTTAATGTTGCTGTCTGGCAGGTTCTTGTCATGCTCTGTCACACTGACCTGTCTGGTTTGGTGTCGGGGGTTTGTACTTCCCTGAGTGAACAGAGCCTGTGCTGTACACACACCAGGAATTAAACTGACCTGCTGCACTGGTCTCTTCAAGATTTATTTTTCAGAGGTGAGAATGGCAACACTCAGTGATACTGAAATCATCCCCAAGCATCAAGTGTCTCTGTGGAAAAGTCTGTCATTCCTATGCCATAGTTAAACAAAAAAATCCAGGTTTCACTTCAGCTGATATCAAAGCCTCTCTTTACAGCTCTTTATAACTGATAATAATTATGCCAAGTAACTAATTCAGACAAATTGTTTTTGTGGTAAACTCAGTTTTGAAGAAGGTGAGTCAGTTCTTCAAGCAGCTGCCAGGACTCCAGCTCATTTCTTACCCCCTACAAAATGAAATCACTCTGAAGTTGGTCTTTAGTGAGATCAATGTGATGGGGAGGTC
Organism: Hypocryptadius cinnamomeus; assembly: GCA_013400635.1. Classification (NCBI taxonomy): domain Eukaryota; kingdom Metazoa; phylum Chordata; class Aves; order Passeriformes; family Zosteropidae; genus Hypocryptadius; species Hypocryptadius cinnamomeus. The sequence goes on from VYZP01012325.1 coordinate 26,132, forward strand.
AAATGCACAGACCACATCATATTGTAATTACACTGTTATTTTATGGCTGTAATTAAATCCCACTATCCCAGTAGGTGAACAGCAGCTGTGTATATACACACCTCTACAAATGTGAAAGGAAGGAAAAATTCAGGCAGAGAAGCTATTTCTCTGTGAAGTAAATGCTGCAAACTGCAGGTGTTCACTTCCAACCTGGCTGGCTCACACTCTCTTTGGTTTTGAAGAAAGTAGCTATAAATGAGATTATTCAATACTTCTTAAGGATTCCTGCAGGCTGGACTGGCAGCTGGAATTAGTGGAGCTCAGGGTTCTTCACTGAATTTGATCACATTTTACCAGTCAAACTGAGTGATGTGCAACAGTAAAACCAGTAATGCACACAGTAAAAAAAAAAACAGTAATAACTAGTAATGTGCACAGTGAAAAGTAATGCACACAGCATTACCCTGGTGTAACTATGACCTCCCTTACAAGGGGCTACTCAGCCCAAAGATTAAATTAACAAAGCACAAATGGTTAAAAAGTTCTAAACCCCTGAAGAATTTGGTTTTCCTGCACCCAGGCACACAGAGAGCAGCACACTTCAGCAGCAGTGCCTCACCTTGGTTTAGTTAAAGTGATAATAATCCATCCCTTCCTTCAGGTTCAGCGTGGCCAGGTTTGTTTCAAAGGCTCCACCTGTCAAATCCTGTGAGGGAAGAAGAAAATGAGATCAAACTCATTTCAGGCTGTAACAGCTTTGGTTTACTGATTCTTTAGGCCACAGAAGAAAGTCCCATTTGCAGAACTAAATAAATAAACCAAGGCTCAGGAAAATTTCTATTCAAAAATTCAGGGTATTTTGAAAATGTAGTGTTCAAATCAGCGTGGGGGGATATCAGACAACTCCTCACTCTGCTGTGCTGCTCTGGAGCACACAAAGGCTGCTCAGCCCAGCTCTGCTCTGCTTTGCCAACTCACACATTGGCAGAAAATGGACCAAGGCAGTGAGCTGGACAAAACAAATGGTTTGGGTGGTTTCTGAGCACTGATGAGGTTGTCTGATAAAACAAGCCCTTCATCAAGCAGATGAAGTACTCTGCAGAGTTAAAGGTGTTTCCTTTTGAGCCCCAGTCAAGTTATCAGGACAGGAACTGGCTACATTTGGTCCTTGAGCAACCTCAGTGATGTCATTAAGAAAACAGGGCAACTTCAGCATTCCTGAGCACTTCCTGGAATCCTTAATTACTGATCTTAAGGAATGTCACCAAAAAACCCCCCAAAAATTAATGTTTGCGTGGTTGGCCCAGAACAGCAAGAGTGAAATTTCAACTGTGAATGCTTAGGATGGGAAGTTACAGAAATGGAGTCCCACTGAAACTGGAATTGAAGCAGTTTTGGAAAAAAAAATAACCTGCTTTATAGAGGAGTTAAAAAAATAGACAGGAGGAGACCAGATGCTAAATTAAGTGGGAGAGTTAAAGACAAATCTTTCATTGCCAGAGCAGAGGAAAAAACAGGCAGGGCTGTACAACAAGAGATTTAACCACAAATTTTCTGAAAACTTTATACAATCAAACTAGTTTAATTGCTGTGACAGAAAAATAAAAATCCCTTTCATTTCCAGCCATTGGAATCCAAGCCAAGGCAGGGCACAAAGCAGCATTTTCAGCATTTTGCTTTTACCTCCAAGCAAGAGCAAACACGGAGCACAAACCCTTGGGTGAAGTGGCCCTGACCACTTGCATTCTTTTCAGCAAGGACTCACACACAGAGAGCAGAATTCCAGCTCTAGCTGTCTGTGAAGCCATTATAAAATGAGCAAAGATCAGAGGATGCTTGCTTCTTCCAGAAGGATTTGCTGTGGTACCAAAGCCATGCCAGTGCTCACAAGGGAGGAACTGCCTGAAAAAATAAATGAGCCAATGCTCTCCAAGTACATGGCCAAGAGAGTCACTTCTTGTAAACAGCCCACTTAATAAACACATCTAATCTCCAAAATCACCCTCTTAGAGCTGCAAAGGAACATGCAGGTTTTGTCTGTATCAAAACCCCGAGTAATCCCCTACTATGACCAGCAAAATAAAAGCCAATAAAGCCCCTTAAAGCACACTTCCTTCTTCAGAAAACGGTGATGAACTTAGGTGGGTAAAGAATAAGCAAGCAGAAAATGCTCAGTGGCCATGAGGGGAAAAACAGACAAATCCCAACTGAAGTCAGAGACCAGAGTTTGCAGACAAGATGTTGTATAATAGTCTCATTGTAAAGGCTTCACAGATTAAATGTGCTTTAGAACAGGTTGCACAGATGTTTTGTCTGGGGACTTCCACCCACTGTTATATGCAGTATGAAAAATTAAATTAGTTGTAATAGTACTTGCTGATCCAAGAGTTCATCAACCAGGAGTACAGGATAATGCCCCAAGGCACTCTCAGTCTGGCTTTACAACCCCGAGTTAGGAGCCCAGAGCTGATCATGAGGTTGGGATTGCCAAGTTAAAAGCAGGCTGTACCAGAGGAGAGGAGATGCAGCTGATCCACCCCTGAAGAGATCCAGCACAGTCAGTATTGTGTGGAGTGCAGGTTTTAGTTGCTGTCAGAGGGGGTTTTATTGTTTTTTACCACTCCAGTGTATTTGCTATTTTAAAGCTTCTGTGTTATAACAGCAGAAGAACTGCTGGTTATCATCTTCTAATGATATCAGGGCAGTTAAACCAGTTGAAATAAGTTACCACAGTCAGATACAGAAGATGCTTCAGAACTGGCAGGGCCAAACAAAATGGGTTTTCTGATTTAAAAACAAAGCCTTTGCCATACATGGGGCTGCAAAATACCTGGCCCAGAGGAGGCTGAGTGCATGTGCTCATTGGGATATATTTGGTACTGGGCAAGGAAGTACAGCAGATCCAGCCCCAGCTGTCCCTTTTCTTATTCTTAATTTTGCCCAATGCTGTTGATTTAAATCCCAAAACACCCTGCACAATCAGTTTGATTTAAAAAGCCATTCAACTGTAGAGGAAAAGCTTCTGGGAAAAGCCACTTACAGTGAATAGAAACTCATTTTCCTGAGGAGCAAATGCTGCTCCTGCAGGTGAAGCCAAAGGTGGGACTCACCAGCTTCACACAGATCACAAAGGGCGGAGCCGCGTCCCTGAAGTGACACACAGGAATTTTGGGTTTTGGTCTCTCCTGCAGGAGGAAGGGGTACAGAAGCACTCAGGTTACTTGCTAGCTTGGTTTTAGGAGCTGCTAAACTCTAAAAGGGGAAAAAAATAAGTTGAGCTGTGATGCTGAAGAGACCTTGCTCACTCTCTGCCTGTGTTTCAGTGGCTTTGTGTGAAGTTTCAGTGCAGTTGTGTGAAGTTGCACCAAATCTGANTCAATGTATTTGCTATTTTAAAGCTTCTATGTTATAACAGCAGAAGTACTGCTGGTTATCATCTTCTAATGATATTATCAGGGCAGTTAAACCAGTTGAAATAAGTTACCACAGTCAGATACAGAAGATGCTTCAGAACTGGCAGGGCCAAACAAAATGGGTTTTCTGATTTAAAAACAAAGCCTTTGCCATACATGGGGCTGCAAAATACCTGGCCCAGAGGAGGCTGAGTGCATGTGCTCATTGGGATATATTTGGTACTGGGCAAGGAAGTACAGCAGATCCAGCCCCAGCTGTCCCTTTTCTTATTCTTAATTTTGCCCAATGCTGTTGATTTAAATCCCAAAACACCCTGCACAATCAGTTTGATTTAAAAAGCCATTCAACTGTAGAGGAAAAGCTTCTGGGAAAAGCCACTTACAGTGAATAGAAACTCATTTTCCTGAGGAGCAAATGCTGCTCCTGCAGGTGAAGCCAAAGGTGGGACTCACCAGCTTCACACAGATCACAAAGGGCGGAGCCGCGTCCCTGAAGTGACACACAGGAATTTTGGGTTTTGGTCTCTCCTGCAGGAGGAAGGGGTACAGAAGCACTCAGGTTACTTGCTAGCTTGGTTTTAGGAGCTGCTAAACTCTAAAAGGGGAAAAAAATAAGTTGAGCTGTGATGCTGAAGAGACCTTGCTCACTCTCTGCCTGTGTTTCAGTGGCTTTGTGTGAAGTTTCAGTGCAGTTGTGTGAAGTTGCACCAAATCTGAATTTGGAGCTTTCTACTCCTGAGAGGAGCAGCTCCCACTGCTCCACTGCTTCCAAGTTCTACTTGCAGCCCTTTCCCAAACAACTCCCTCTTTGATCTGATGGCAATGTGTGCAGCTTCAATGCCTTGTCCCATAACAAACTATGTTCCTCTTTTTTTTTTTGGTTAATTTTTTGCCATTTTAGTGAACTGCATTGGTTCCTGTGCCCTCAGACAGCATCAGAACAGGCACAAGAGCAGAGACAGAGGAGGATCTCTCCCTCCTGCTGGGAGCTGTTAAGGGGCTAAAGCTCAACTGGGACTTCACCACAGATCCAAGCTGCAGGATTTTCTAAGGATTCACAACAGCTTCAGTACAATCTTCTTTACAGCTGATCTGAGAAAATGGGTTTGTTTTAGGAAGACCAATGCCCAGGATCTGTGTCAGTCATACTGGGCAGTGAGTCCTCAGTGTTCCAGGCTGAAATGCTGATCCCAATTGCTTTCATGCAGCTCAAAGCACTCAGTGTTTTCCCAGTATGGAATTGTACAGCTACTCCAGGCTAAGCACAAGCTGTACCTGAGGAGGGACCCTCCTGTCCCTTCTTCTTCCCTCAGTCCCACTCCCATCAGATACAAGGATCTGGCAAGCTCAGGGTAATTTGATTCACAAGATAACTTGTTGGAAAACTTAATTTTGAGGATTCCTTCCCATTATCCACCATAAACCAAATTCTACTCCCATTTAGAAGACACACCTGTCAGTGAAGACTGTTTTACCCCATCATCAGGATCCTTTCAGAATAAGTACTTTTGTCTTTCTAAACTGACTTCACTGGGTGTGAAGCTGACACTCCTGGCTCCAGTTTGCATTCCAGTGTCCACTCCCAGCCCTCCAATCCTCTGTCACGGCCTCTCTACCAAAATGAGCTGCTACACAACATGCAAGATCAGTGACAAATTCCTTCATCACATTCCTCAGGACACTTCTAGATCATGATAAAGAATGCAAGAGTGCTTATAACTCACCTCAGATTCCTCATAAGTGTAGAATCCTTTTGTTATTTTCTTTTCATCAACATCACAAAATGCAATTACCTGGAAAACAGAAGCAGAATGTTTCAGTAGCACCATTTCACCTGTAATGTATCTGTGAGCAGAGCTGCAGGCATGGGGATGGACACAGGAGTAGGGCAAAGCACTCTGGGCCTCCTCTGGAGCTTAAACGCTGATTAAATCCTTTCTGGGTGTATCTCAAGGAGTGGAGAAAATTCTGCAGGTGTCTATGAGCACATTCTGATCTAAGTCACTGACTGCATAAGGGAACACCACCAACCCCATTCTCAGGGAGTAAACTCAACCCAGAGACCACTTTCCTCATTTTGGCACTTCCACTAAAACCCAGGATGAGATGCAATAAAAACCTCTCTCTTCCTGTCCACCCCAAGCATGGGATGTACCCCCAGACACCTGGGGCCCACTGCTCTGGGTGCTCTGCAATACCAGCCTCAATTCCACCAAATCTGGGAATTCCTATGGTTATGGACTTGAATTTTTCAACTGAAAAGTTCAGCAGATCTGATGTTTAAACACAAATAATTACTGCTTCACTTTGCTTTTTCTTTACTAGAGTTATGAAAGCATTATTTGCAGCCCTAGGTGCCAGATATTTCAGATGGGTTTTTATTTGCATTCCTCATAAATATGCAGGCAGAATAAATGCCTGCCATCTAAAATACACAGTGGCCTTATTTTTGAGAGCCACTAGGTTGCCAGGAACATTTTGGAACACTTTTTAAAATAAACATGGCTATGTTTTCCTCTGACTTCTGTTGGATCTATTCATATTATCTACATGGAGCTCTTATGCTGAAGCAGAACAGTTGAGATAGTGAAGGTCATACAGAAATCAATTATTCTGGTGAAAGTTGGATAGCAGCTTTCATATCTTTTAAATTGCTGCATTAAAAATTGATTAACAACACTTACTGCTGAGAAAATCTGAAAAGCCAAACAGCTGTTTATTAATTTATTAAGTTAGAGAAGGCTGAAAAGGCTGGCTGGCTTTCCGTGTCTAAAATCTCTCACACACATTTTCTTCCTGTGATTAAGATGGTTTTCTTTTACCTAAAGTGACCTCATTCTGTTTGTTTAGAGGGTTTTTCTAATACCACAATATCACTTCCTTCATTAAACAGCAATGGCAAGAGAATGCAAACAAAAGTATCAAGGGACTGCAAATAAGGCTGCAAAGCACCAGTGTCCAAAGCAATGAGGGAAATGGGATAAACTGGAGGGGGTGGGCAGGGACAGTCCTTGGAACCCCTTAGAGGGACACAAGGAGACCTGGAGAAGACAAAAGAGGCACCAAAGGAGGAACAGAACGTTAAGGACACATGGAATTTCCACTCTGAGGCTGTGTGAGTGAGGAATCACATCAGGGGCACATCCAGAATTTGCTCTAATGCATGGATTGTATGAAGGACATGAACGCTGTGTCAGCATTGGAATGGAAATAGAAGGGAAGGAGGGAATTCAGGAAGATCCTGGAGGTTCTACAAGGTGTTTGTGGCTGGTGCAGCTGGGTTAGATTGACACACACAAGCAGCTCCTTCACAGATTAATTCACTTTACATCCCTGGCCCTATTTCCATGCCCACTGCAATGCTTTGGGGTAGCTGAAAAATCAGATGGTGTGGATGTGTACACACACAGATATATAAATATGTGTTACATGAAGGGAATCAGTAGAAGTCACTGTGGGAAGGGAAATTCCCTGGCTGTATTCTCTTCATTCTGTGCTAACCATGTTTAAAATTCTCCAATATTCAGCAAATCTCAGTTCTACCACTTGTGTTTTACTGTCCTGGAAGCTGTGATCATAATAAACAATATTTAGCAAGCTATGCCTTCAATGTCAACCCAACAGAGTTCTAGGAACAAAGTCCAATATGTTGATTTACTGTCCAATAAATGAAGCTATTTTTGGAGCTGCTTATGCTCTTATAGATAATAAAAACCAAAATAAACCCCCAAAACTTATGACAAAAGATGAAGTGAAATTCCATTTACACTTCTCTGTCAGTAACTGAGAATTCAGCTGCAAGATCTGTGCTGGAAAGTCTCACTGTTCACCCTCAGTGTGTTATAACCCAGTTAACAGAAACCCCTGGACCATGCATGAATTTCTTCCTAATATCCAATCTCAGTCTGAATTCCTCCTTGTCCTGTCACTACATCCCCTTGTAAACAGTCTCTCTCCAAAGACACTTCTTGTATCACTAAATTGCCATTAATTCCAACTCTCCCTCTCACTCCATCACTCCAATTTTTGGGTGTAGAAAACTCTGCCCTATTCCACAGTGACTCCCCAGCCCCCAGAACACCCCCACACAAACCCCTCTGTGAAAAAAATAACACAGGTGAGTCTGTGACAAATTTCCCTTGGGAGATGCAAAGAGCTCAAACCCTTTTTGTTATCACTGAGATTTCCCTGTGTAATTCTCAATGGGCTCAGGCAGCTTAGCCCTGGTATTTACAGTAGTATAAAACAGGTCAGACTTGAATGGGTGATTTTTCTGCAGCCTGCACACCATGTGGGTGGCCAAAATGTAAGGCAACTATTTTTCTGACACACACTATTTATTTTCCAATTAAAGCAGAGCTATGTTTGGAGTCTAAATACAGGACTTAGGCACAGTTGTTTATCCTATAAGGAGCAGTCAGGGCATCAGGCTTATGGGAGTTATTTACTTTATACACTATCAGGATAAACCCAGAGACACCTATTTATTTTCCTGCATTAATGGCCTTCTTTCTTGTGGCTTTTATGAAGAACATCTATCCACACGTGAACTCCTGTCTCCCTGTGAGAAACCATGAATTATAAAGCCATAAAGGAGTCTCAATTTGCTTTTTTCCCCCCTCTCCTTTTAGCAAAATTACTCTTTGGCAATACCTCTGACACCATGATACCACTGAGTCCTCAGATCACACTTCAGTGTTACTAAAATATATGAATTATTACATGTTTTTGTTTTAAACATGTATAAAAATCTGCACAATTACAAAAATTCCAAAGGAAAGAACACTGCTAATTCTCTCAGCTCAAAACTGGAGGAGACAGCTGGGTATCTGCTAGAGAAGTAAGGAACTACAGTAAGTCATTTTTATAAATATGGATTGCAACTTCCATTAACAGTGGTGTAAGGGGAAAAGGAGAAATCGCCTTCTCCCTTGTAACAGAAAGTTTACATTGCTCAAAAGATAAGAGAGTAACTCAGAAACAACCTCTGCTAGGGGAAGACACGTTTGAGGAAGATAAAAGCCCTTTTCTGGCAGGCTCTTCCTAATAAACACAGGGGCTCTGCAGGGCCAGGCTGGGGCTATCAGACCTCCCCAGGAAAGGAGATTAATGGGCAGCAGATCCTCCTCCAGTGCACAGCAGGAAAGTCACAGAAGGAGCAGCAATGACAGAAAGGTGCTTTGGGTGCAGCTGGGACTACCTGCCTGTTGGAGCTCTGCTGTGATTGCACAACAATTTAATTGTTTGTTTCCTGTGTGACTGGTTGGCTACTGCAGACAGTGTTTCCTCACACTTCCCATTCCACTCAGGTTTCATAATGGAAAAACTGAAAGGTTTCATCAG
>VYZP01012327.1:0-18110 GCA_013400635.1 Hypocryptadius cinnamomeus
GATCCTTCGAATAAATCCCTGCTTTATTCTTCTGCTCTGTCCAGTCTCTGTTCCAGATCAGCCTTCTCAAGGCATCAAGGGAAGCACCTAAGGGAGCAGGGATGATGCTGGGAATTTTCAGGAATGTGCCCACAGCTGGACCCCAGTGCCTGTAGGTATTTGGGGGGAAACCAAGGAATTATTCCTGCTTTTCTCTAGGAATAGAAGTGACAGTAGTGACTTTGGCCAATTCTTTGCTTTTTACAGGTTTTCCTTGGCCTCTCCTACCCAAAATTAACAGTTGGTTTCCTCTTCTGATCCTTCAAGTGGCTAAAAATGATTAACACCCCATGATTAACACATATCTTGGCTAATTGGTGTTTTTCTATGGCATTAATTGACAACCAAGTGAAGAATTTATTTGAAAACACTGCAAAATCTCTTTTATCCTCCCATTTTTATTTTAGTTTGGAGAATTTCAGCCCTGTGCTCCCAAATCCCAGCATGGGGACGTGCCAAGCTCTGGTTTCTCCAGGCATATGATTCCCATTTTGGGACACACTTGGATAGATCCATGTCAAAAACTCCTTTAAACAGAGCAATTCTTTAAAGGAGCTCAGAACTCAAGCACAACCAGGGATTTCATTTGCCAGCTCTAAACAAATTAGGAACCTTAAATAAACATCTTCTCCTTGAATAAACATCTTCTCCTTCCTTAAACCAGTCCAGGCAGGGGAAGCACCCAGCTGCTTTTAATAAAAATGTTGTGGAAAACGAGACAGTCCCAGATGGCAAAGTTTATTTGTTGTTTTCCAAAGGGAATTTTAATTTGGACTGAGGCTCGGTAATTTCTTTTCTTACTTGATTTCCCTCAAGTAACGTTCCAGCAGTTTTCCCAGTTTGGATACTCGAGCAGTGCTGAGCTGAAATTCTCATCTGGAAGAGTTTTTTGTCATTCATGGAAGTTGTGATCCTTCAAAGTCCATAGGATTCTTTCTAAGATTCCAACAGACTTTGGGTGCAATCCATAGGGTTTGAGGTAAAATCCAGGGAAATTATAGAAAAATTCTCTTAAGAGAAGGTGCCTGAGACTCTTTGAGAGCAGTGGACTTGTTCTGACAGAGGCTTCCCACAAATTAAGACATTTAAATTAATAAGAAATTTACTTCTTTCAGATTTTTAAATATATGAAAGTAAAAAAAAGTAAATTGTTTTGGTGTGAAGTTGGGAGTATTTTATAATGTGTTGTCTTTTTTTCACCTTCTTGTAATAAAAGAGGGAAGAAATTAAATTTTAAAAATGAAAATGTTAAATCTGTTTTATAAAGGTTTTAAATGCAATTTTTAAAAGGTTCCCCAGAGAAGCTGAGGCTGCCCCTGGATCCCTGGAAGTGTCCAAGGCCAGGCTGGATGGGGCTTGGAGCAACTTGGGATAGTGGAAAATGTCTGGGCCCACAGAAGGGGGTGAAACTGAATGATCCATAAGATCCCTTCCAACCAAACCCCTTCCATGATTCTATGATTATTTCAAAGCTTGTTCAAACCCTGACATAAATAATTTTCATCCCCTGAAAAAAAACCAAAAACAACCTTATAGAAATTTATTTAACTTTCTTTTTAAGTGAAAAAAAAAACAGATTTTTTTTTTCACAGAATTTAAATTACAGTTCCTGCTTAGCATCAACCAGATATAAACAGTGATTGGATATGGGATTTAATCCTGGTCTAGAGAAATGAGTTTGTGACTGGATATGGGATTTAATCCTGGCCTAGAGAAATGAGTTTGTGACTGGATATGGGATTTAATCCTGGCCTAGAGAAATGAGTTTGTGACTGGATATGGGATTTAATCCTGGCCTAGAGAAATGAGTTTGTGACTGGATATGGGATTTAATCCTGGCCTAGAGAAATGAGTTTGTGACTGGATATGGGATTTAATCCNTATGGGATTTAATCCTGGTCTGTAGAACTGGGTTAAGTCGTCCTAGGCTGGGAGCACCTGGCTCAGCAGAAGAGCTGCCTGGTCCTGTGGAGTGCCAGGCCTGAGTATGAACCAACTGCCTGGTTCTGAGCTGTTCACTTTAAAATCAGTATTTTCATCCCAAATTTCCTTGTTATTCCTTTGATATTTTGGCTTTGTCCACTTCTAGCCGTGACTCAGATGTGAGGGGGGGCCTGTGGTGAAGCCCACTCTGCTGTTGGGATCATTCCTTATCCTGGAATACTGGAAAGCACCATGAGATTGTGGAAGATAAACTGAGATCAGGAGGGATGATTCCAGAAATTTCTTTCACAGACTGAGGGAAAACGTTGGATCTTTAACAAAAGGAAAAGCAGGTCATGGCTATCCTGCAGGAAGAATAAATCCGCTCCACTGGATCAGATACATGGGGATTCTTCTGTTAAAACCCTAAAAAATGTGCAAACAAAACTCAAATCTTTTTGATATAAAAGAACTTGGATGCTTCATAAATTTTTTTTTTCAAAAAGCAGCTTTTTATTTTGCAATTTTTCCAGCTTCCCTTTCAAGTGACCAGCCAGAGGCAAGTGGTGCTTAGAAAATTTCTTGGAGTTTCTGTATGAGGAAAATTGAAGTGAAAAACAAGGAAGAATTTAAAAAAAAAAAAATGGAGTTACTTTACTGAAATAGAGGATTTAATTTGAAATAAAAATTCCCTTCAAGAAAACTGTTCAGTCTTGGGTGGAGGGGAGGTGGATAAGAAGTAAGATATAAAATGCTGGTGGAAAGTTATTGTAATAGCTTGGGTAATAAATACATAGCTTGAGTAATATACCCATGATTTTATTGGTGTATCTAGTATTGTTCTCTCACAGCACATTTAATGGTCCCAGAAGATCTGGAGGAGCTCAGATCCTTGGGATCGGGCAAAAAAATCCCACCCAGAAGCAGAAAATGAGTAGCTGAGAGGAAAAATCACTGCAAAATGAGCTCTAATTAGGGGATTAATAAGAAGGAAGAGTAATGAGGCCCCCAAAGGAGGTGCCCACCCAAAAAGAGCACGTCCTTCATTTAATTCCCATGGAGGTTCATTGAGATAATCTGATATGGATAAAACAGTCTCTCTCTTCCTGCTTTAGGGTTTGTCTGGTTTCTCTTTTGGTATTTATGGGGTTGCTAACCCAGGGTGTCTTGGTTTGGAAAGACAGGTGTCTGCTAAGGAAGGCAGGAGCCTCCCCTGAAATGGAAAACGTAAACCCCCTCCCTCTGCACTATTATAATTTTGAAATTAAGGGGCTCTCAGGAGAAGATATGGGAATAGGAATAACAGTTCTTTAAGAGGAAAAAAATAAAAAATAAAATAAACAATGCAGTAATACAAAACAGCACTGCCCGAGTCAGAGCAGGAGCTGACCCCCTGTGGGTCAGGGTGGTGGCACAGTCCCATTCCATGGGGGCTCAGCCCTCCTGCAGTGCCAGCTGTGGTTCTGCTGGAGCAGGGATCCTGGACAAGGCTGGAGTTTTCCTCTGAAGCTCCAGGGCTGCTGGAGATGGGCCTGCTCTTCCTCTGGGAATGCAGGGCAGAAGAAAGCTGCTCCGCTGGGAATGCAGTGGGCAAAGGCTGCTGTGGTGTTCCAGGGTCAGATTGTATCCAGGTAGGAATGCTTGGCTCCTCCCCTGGGCGGAGCATCTCCCCATGGGATGATGGAATTTGATCAGCCATGCAGGGACACTCAGTGGCCATGGACAGCAGAGATCTCCTGGAGGGAGGATTGGCTGTGGGAGAGATAAAGAAACCTGCCCAATGAACAGAGATAACTGCCCCACCTCTGACAGATGGCAATAGAATACACAGCCCCGGACACATCCTGCATGTACAACCCAAGACACAGGAGAAGCAAGAGGGGGAGCAGGAAGGGGCTTCCTTCTCCACTGGAGGGTGTCCAGAAGTGCCACTCCCACTGGAATTCGTCAGTGCAGGACCAGCAGAGCTTGGCTCTGGCTCCCAGTGAAGCAAGATCCTGGAAAACATCTGCCAGGGTGGAAAGAGGGAACAGCAGAGAGAAGAGGGAGAGCTGGCATGTGGAATGGTGACAGCTACAGAGCTGTCAAGGGCTGACCCAAAGCCCTCCCTGAGTCAGAGGCTGAGGTCAAAAAGCTTTGGATCACAGTCAACAGAACTCTTTTAACATTTCTAAAGCTGGGAATGTCAACCTGTGATGAGTTCTGATCTGGAAAACTCAAGGAACAAATAGCAAAAGCTTCAAAAATATTTTTAGGTCCACCAAAGGATAAGGGGAATGTGGAAACCTGGAGAGATCCATAAACCAGAAGAGGTGGAGCACCAGCACAGAGAATTCCATGGTCTTTTTCCTGCTCCTGAACTCCATGAGCTCTGGAGTCTTCCTTAAAATCTGCTAGCTCAGCACACTTGCAGAAGAAACCAGGAATGGCTTGTGAACAGATGAAAAAATCATTCCCAAATACTTTGATACAATTTGTTTTCTTGTCTTTATTCAAGCAGGAACTACTTTAACACAACTGCAGATTTACCTGTGCAGGGAAGTATTGATGAAAAAAAATTTCTCAAACCATGGGAGGGATCCCAGAATTTGCTGGATTGTCCATCCACATGTATGCCCTGGAGTCAAACCTCAAGGTGACCAAACTGGGACTACTTCAGGACCAGCTTAAAGTGCTGTTTAAGCTTTTTTGCATCCTCTGGGGAATATTCTGGGTGTAGCTCCAGCCTGGCCATTGCTGCCAGCCTCTGTTTATCCTGTAACTGCCTTCTGAGAGGTCTAAGGAATATCTGATCCTGCATGAAAGCACCAAAATCTAGACAGGACAGGGAATCTCCAAGGCAGTAACTCCCAGGAACACTCTGAATTTCACTCTGCTCCAAAATACAGTCAAAGAAAGTCTCATCTTTCCTTCTGCCAGAGTTCCAGGCTAATGATAATAACTTTAAATCCTTTCATCCCTTAATGGCCCGGTTATTCCAGCAGAAAGGCACATTAAAATGGTTATTAACATGCAAGAGGCAGAGCACAGGATAAGACAGGATAAAACATTAATCCTGGAGCTGGAAGCACTTTTTCCTCATCAAAACTCCTTGTGCAGATGTTTCTCAGCACCATAACCCAGCCTGGTCTGGGTCTAAGTACCTGAAGTCACATCTGGATTATAAATTCTGCCAAGAAACCTTTCAAAGCATGGAGGTGCTTTATGGGGGAAGTGCCCCTGCAAAGATCAGCTGTCAAATCCCACGTCCAACAAGTTCATTAGGAAATGGGAATCTGCTTGTGGAAAATATTCCTGTGCTAAAGCCTTGTCCTGGGATTGTTATTCCAGATGAAGCTCTTCCACCTGCTCCAGAGCTCCTTTGCAGAGGCTGGAGCGTTTTTGATGATGTGTGTCTGTCTTTAAAAGGATATATGGAGTGGAGGAATGGTTTACAGTCGGATTTGTCAGTGCTGGCCTCGTTCAAGGAAGTGCTGGAGAACCCTCAGGAGACCCCTGAGTGCTGCTACTGTGACCACACCACAAGGTAAATTTTGGAAGAATTTTAGGATGAAGGAATTATCCCAGTGCCAATTCTCAGCTCAGCCTGAACACTCCTGGTGCTGTCTGGTAGAATCAAACCTGCCAAAAATCCCTGGAAGGATCCTCCTAGGGAAGTAACAGACTGCTCCAACCCCATGGATCTTGGCTGCTTTGGCTTCTTGTTGCCAGGTGGGCAAGGAAAGGTTTTGGAATTAAAATCCCCCATGCAAGCAAGAGTTTTGAAAACAAAATCCCCTTGTGCAACAAAGAGTTTTGGAAACGAAATTCCTTGTGCAAGGAGAAGTTTTGGAATCAAAATCCCCTGTGTAAGGAAAAGTTTTGGAATCAAAATCCCCTGTGCAAGGAAAAGTTTTGGAATCAATATTCCCTGTGCAAGGAAGAGTTTTTGAATCAAAATCCTCTTGTGCAAGGAAGAGTGGATGGCATAAAGCTGGACCTACAGGACTTCATAGTTAGAGAAATGTTATCTGGGGAATCTTGAGGAATTTGTGTAGATTGTGCTAAGTCCATGCAGTCTACAGTGATTATGAATTCTTCTTCTTCCAATATTTTTGAATCCTTTTTTGAACTACTGTGAAGTTTAACAGTTAAACTTCCAGCTTTCTATAGTTGTGAGGGGAAAGTGTGGTTGGGAAAGAGAATTTGTGAATCTTGCACCAAAATAAAACTTGGATTTGCCCATATTAAACACTTAGGGGTGTACAGAGGCAGGAGAGCACACAAAATCCCTAATTTCAGATTTCCTTTAACCCAAACTTTAGTAGACACACCAGAATTTAACCCTGAGAGAGATCTTGTGCTCTAGGAAACCCAAATTCATCTGTTTCATCACTCAGGCCTGATTAAGCCTCTTGCCAGAAATAACAATTCTGATTTTTCCTTTCCTCATGTCTCTTAACAAGGATTGTTTGGCTCTGCCTGGTTTGTTTTTGATCAATCTCTGCCTTTTTCCAGAGTATCCCTGAATACCAGGGCTTTGAGCAGCACATGGAGCAATCACCCACGTACTTGGGATTTTTTCCTGTTCCAAATGGGATGGAGCCAGCTTTATATTAAATCAAGTGCATTTTAGGATTTTCCCCAAACCTATTTCTTGTGAGAAGCCCAGGGACTGTGATCCCTCCGTGCTTTGGGTTTTCTTGGAGAATTCCATGCAGAATCGTGCTGGCCATGATCCCAAACAGGTTACAGTGCTAATGGATTTTGCTTGGAGCCAATCCACTTCACCCTACCCTCATTTTATGCTGAATTCAAGCACCTCATTGTCATCGATTCTCACATGACCAGACCCACAACAGCCCCTGAACTTGTTTTTATTTCTGTTCAAAATTAAAATCAAATGAGAGACTTTGGAGAAGACACTCACAGGAAAACATTTCCACTTTTAACTAGAAACAGCTTTGTCTGTTCTGAGCAACGGATTGCGCTTCTCCAAAGCCAAAATTCATTCAAAATTCAGATTATTTTGCTTTTTTATTTAATAAAATTAAAGCAATTTCTAAGCAGTGAACCATGGATGAATGGGACTGGCTCAGGTGTTCCACAGCCATGTGGATACCCATCAAACCAGGTAGGTGATAAGATTTAGATAAGAACATCGCACCTCTCCAGAGCTCTGCAAGTGGCCTGAAGAGCCCAAAATGACCTGTCCAGACTTCCAAAATGATTTATGAGGAATTGTGAGCAGAGCCAGAGGAACTGGATGGGCGGTAAAGCCTTAGTGCAGCGTTTCCAATCCAGGCTGTACCTGCTGTACCTGATCTGAGCTGAAGCTACGACCACCATGGGACTGGAATACCTTTCCCTCAGTTTTCCCATGGAAAACAGTCAGAGCAGCACACAGGGAGGCCACATTCCTGCAGCCATCCCTTGTGCTAATGGGGAACT
The DNA here is from genome assembly GCA_013400635.1 of Hypocryptadius cinnamomeus. Lineage (NCBI taxonomy): Eukaryota > Metazoa > Chordata > Aves > Passeriformes > Zosteropidae > Hypocryptadius > Hypocryptadius cinnamomeus. The sequence continues at coordinate 7,393 of VYZP01012327.1, forward strand.
AAAGCTTCCTTCAGCCAGGCCAACCCACCATCAGTAACACGAGATAAATCTGCTTTCCAGGCCTTTTTGGCTCTTCCCTCTGGAACCACGGCAGCTGGAAAGAGGGCTCCATGACTGGCTCTTTATCCTGGAAAATAAGAAATAAAGCTTCTATGTATGTGTGTGTGTGTGTGTGTGTGTGTAGGCTTTGTTTTATAACTCTGCCTGAGGGCGAGTTCTTTCAGGCTCGAGTGTTTAATTCCTTAAATTTATTGGATTGTGATCTTAGGCCCCTCCTAGTGAACATCACTGGATAAAAACATAATTCCTCAAACAGGACAGCCCAGAGGGGAAGACTTTTCCTTCTATTTCCAGCAATTGTTGTGTGCCTTCTGCTTATCCTTTTTTTCCTGGAAGGCTCAGGAGCGAGGCCTGGTGACCCACAGGCACTGCTAAAACAGGGAACACACTGAGGTTTGTGTTTGTGAAATCCCCTTTGTCCCTGACCAGCCAAATCCCATAATATTGTGGACAGTTCTGGTGCCTGCGACACGAAAAGGACGTGGAACTGCTGGAGCAAGTCCAGAGTGGGCCATGGAGTGGAGAACCTTCCCTATGGAGCGAGGCTGGGAGATCTGGGGCTGTTCCACCTGGAGAAGAAAAGCTTGTGTGGAGACCTCAGACCTTCCAGGACCTAGAGGGGCTGCAGGGAAGCTGGAAAGGACTGGAACTGGAGTGACAGCACAAGGGGATGGCTTTAAGCTGGCAGAGATCAGGTTTAGACTGGATTTTAGGAAGGAATTGCTGCCTGTGAGGGTGGTGAGGCCCTGGCATAGAGAAGCTGGGGTTGCCCCATCCCTGCAATGAGCATCTTCAACTGGAGCAGGTTGCTCCAAGCCCTATCCAACCAGGCCTTGAATATTTCCAGGGATGGGACATCTACCATCTGTCTGGGCAACCTGTGCCAGTGTTTCTCCCCTGTTGTCACAAAACATTCTTATATCTGCTCTGAGTCAACCCTGCCTTAGTTAAAAACCATCACCCCTTGTCCTGTCACAGCAGGCCCTCGTTAAAAGTCTGTCCCCATCTTCCTTAAAGGATTGAAAGGCTGAAATAAGGAGTCCCCAGATCCTTCTCCAGGCTGAACAATCCCAACTCTCTCAGTCTTTCCTCATGGCAGACGTGCTCCAGCGCTCTGTTCCACCCTCTCTTTCTCTAGGAAGCTCTTTAGATTGGTGATGCCTCAGGTTTTAACTTTTATATTTTCAGATTCTGTGCTGCTTTAGTGTGTGGATCTGGGCTTCACATCAGGGGATGGTGAGCTCTCTGCACAGAGCAGGGAGACAAAACAATTCCTGCTCCAGCTGGGCACCAAGGACAAATGATCCAAATCTCAGCCCAAGAGCACAAACAGCGTGGGCTGGAGAGAGAAAAACAAGCAGGATGGGAGTGCATGGGCTAAAGCTGGAATTGGCCAATGAACTGCAATCTGCACATGGAGCAGAGCTGATCACAGGGAGAGACCCCGGGAGCGCTCGTGCATTTTGGGACCATTTTGGTTCATCTTGGGTGCAGCCCTGGCTGGGCTCTTGTGCTGCCCAAGGTGCATCCATGGAGGAGATCCTTTTAATAAATCCCTGCTTTATTCTTTAGCTCTGTCCAGCCTCTGTTCTAGGTCAGCCTGCACAAGGCATCATTGAGGCACATCAACAACTCCTATCTCAGTTCCTTCTTCACCTCCAGGAATTCCCTGTTGGATCTGAGGAGCAGGAAGCCAAGCCCTGGATGCTCTATGGACTCCTCATAACCAGAACCAATTTTTTTGTCTATTTTTTCCTACACAGCCCTCATCTTAGTCTGGCAGAAGCAGGTTGGCCACACCAAGGGATGTGTGAGTGTGTATCTGAATATATCTGTTTATATCTGCATATATCTGAATATATCAAAGTGAATGGTACCAATTACCTGAATGGTTCTGGGTTACTGAAGCAAGACTCACCTGGAAAAAAAAGTCTAAAATCCAACTGTTTTCAGCCAGAAGATGCTCTGTTTGTCCCTCAAACCTGGCTTGAAGCACTTTTTTACAGCTCCTGGTGACGAAGGAAATCAAGAGGACATTGCTGGTTCCACACTTAGATTTCAGCTTTTTCTGAGTGATTGTTGCCCTATAAGTTCTCATTTTTGGCAGGTGTTCAGAGTGAATTTAAGTATAATGGGTCAAGAAATGGCAGGAGATCCCCAGTTCCTCAGGAGAGGTCCAGGAATTCTGTAGGTCTGTCCATCCACCAAGGAATTTAATTGTTGTTAAAAGAAGGCTCTGCCTCATGTAGATCAATTTTTTCATAAATCCTCCACAGATTTCCTCAGCTCCCAGGGAATTTTAGGCCAGAATTTTAGGCTTGTTCTGCTCCAAAGGGACAAAAACCAGCAAACAATGGCAGGGAATATCAATATCAGGAAATATCACATCCAGGACCTTGCAAATATGGCAGGAATCAGACTGATGAAGGTGAAGGTACAGATTCCCAGGATGCAGCAGGGAATTCCAGCAGAGCTAAGGTAGGAGAACAATCCATGGATGGATATCTAAGCTATAAGGAAGAATTTTCTTCTGGTTTTGCCATCATTTGAAATTGCTGTCATTGGGAAAGGGAGTGTGGATTTGATTTAATTGTTGGGATTTTTTAAACCAATGGAATCCATCCAATTCCTTCACGAAATTTTGGGTACTAAGATGGTTATTTTTTTGCCACTGTGTGCACATTTAAATGTGCAAGGCTATGGAATACATTTCCAGATTCCCAAATTCCAGAAGATCTGTTATGGCCTACTTTCCTCATCTACTTCCCTCATTCCTTACACAGAACTTTAGGATTTTGGATTCTAGAGGGGAATTGCACCATCTGCTTTCATTCCCAATTAGGATGAAAAGATTAATTCTTCCTTCTTTCACTAAATGCAAATGCATCTGTCAAAATGTTTTCCTTTGGCATTTTTTTTTTTGTGACAAAAATGAAATATTTCAGCATTCCTTGAAATGGAATTGTTTCACTTGGACTCACTGGGCTGACCGGAAGTATTTTATTTGACGCTGGTTCAATGCTAATCTGCTTTTAGGGTTGGCTTTTTTCTTCACCGTGACCTGTTGCCACTTGGAAGTTCTCATCCTGAGTGTTATCAGCTTTGGGACTGGTTTTTTGTCCTTCCTGAGTGTCCTTCCTAGAATTCCACAGCAGCAAAATCTCCATCCTTGGGCATTTTCAGGATTGAACAGGTTTTGTTCAAGTTTCTCCATCATTCTTCCAAAGGAATGAGCTGGTTGGACCAGAGACTGACAGACATCCAACAAAAACTTTCCCATGGTTTGGAGATTAAAATTTTGTTTCAGAGGACTGGAGCTGCTCCTGGTACAGATGTAGCAAATCCAGGTTTCCTTCCTCCCACATTTGACCTCTGCTGGGAGCTGTCACATGCTGGGATCCTTCCCATCAGTCAGGCTCCAGCTGGGAGGGAATTTTGGAGATAAATTGCCCATGGATTACGTTGAGACAAGGTAGGTGTTCAAAAAATGAACAAATGGGGCCATTCATGGTTTAGTGGACATGGGGGTGTTCAATTAAAGTTTGGACTGATGATCTTGGAGGTTCTTTCCAACCTTAATGATCTTGGGAGTCTGCAAAATTCAGACAGTGCGTGATAAGTTCCCAGCTCTCTCCCAGTTTTTTCCCTGAGTTTCCCTCCCTCTCATTCCCTGCTGTCCCTTGGATGCAGGAAAACAGCAACCCCAAACTTCCCCTGCTGCTGATGCCAAGGGCTCTTGCAGGAATGTGGCTGGAAGCTGTCGAGCCAGAGGTTTTCCAGAAGTAATTCCATCTAACAGAACAAAAGCTCCAGAAAAATCCCATGTTTCTTAGGAACCAGATGTTTTAATGCCTTGCCAATGCCTAATAAATGGCAATGTATTCACACTGTCAAGGCTGCAAACGTAATAAATTACATTTAATGCTGATATAAATACAGAAAACCACACAGAAAAGAGACGAGGAAAGTGTGTCTTATTTGAGAGGGAAAATGTTGGTGTGAGATTTCACCCAGGCACGTGTGGGTGTGGATCTGAATATATCTGTTTATATCTGTTTATATCTTTATATATCTCAATATAGAAGTGAATGGCACCAATTACCTGAATGGTTCTGGGTTACTCAAGCAAGACTCACCTGCAAAAAAAATCTAAAAAAGGGGAAAAAAGGAGATTTTCTCATGTTTTAACATTGCTATTCAGAAGTCCAAGTTAAACCCTTAACCCTGATTAAAGCTTCCCACAATTCATCTCCGTCTTTTCAGCCTCAGTGCCCTGGCTTGTATTGAAAATTAAAGTTATTTCAGGGAATTCTGAGAGCAACAAAAAAATAGCATCCATGGCCAATGCTTTGAGGGAGTAATTTCTGCCTGGCTGCCTCCACGCTTCCGGGACTGGATCCTGGAGACTGCTGCTCCATCATCCTGCACCATGGGGAGAAATCAGACCAAAATTACTGATAAAACAAATATATAAAACCAAAATTGATAAAACCAACTCCTGTTCATCCCAGTTGTTTCTCTTCATATTGAAAATTAATTTACATGAGCAAAACCTCGTAGTCCAAAATCTGTTAATCCTAAGACTTTCCAGACTGGTCCAAGTGATGGAGATGAGCAAATATTTAAGAGTTTTTGTGCTGGTTTTTGGTTACACATGTGGGGTGGTGCTGTCAATGCATTAACAATTCCCTCTGGTGATTCCTGCAGCAAAATGTGTCCAATATCTGCTTTAATTGCCATGCCTGAGGCCTGACCGAACCACTCCAAAGTCCAAGAAAGTCTTTTCCCCTGATTTCAACATGGGTTGGATGAGATCTTTCCCATTTCTGAGCATAATTTGATGCTGTTATTGATACCCTGGCAAAATGCTCACCCAGATCTGTCATTGGGGATATTTTATACCCACTTTAGTCTTGTTTCAAACCTCTCAGCAGCTGTGAGGCCATAAAAAATCAACTTCATCCCAAGTCAAACTTGAAACGCTGAAACTCAGCTGGAGTAGAAAAAAAATCCTCCCCTTTGTCCTGAGACTCGGTGAGCAGCAGTAACTCAGCATTTTCTCTATCGAGGGTTCCCCCATCCCACTCTTTTGGAATTTCCTCCCCTTTGGCTTTTGTCCAGGTCTTGCATTCTCACCTTCAGTGTGAGGTATGAGGAGCTTTGATTTGCTTTGCCCTTTGCCTCCCTGTCTCGGTTTGAACACACAGGTGTCTGCTAAGGAAGGCAGGAACCTCCCTTGAAACAGAAAATGTAAACCCTCTCCCTCCAAATTGTTATAATTTTGAAATTAAGGGGTTCTCAGGCAAAGATATGGGAGTAGGAATAACAGTTCTTTATTAGGGAAAATAATAAAAATAAAATAAAAATGCAGTAATACAAAACAACCCTGACAGAGTCAGAGCAGGACCTGAAACCCTGTGGGTCAGGGTGTTGGCAGCAGTCCCATTCCATGGTGGCTGCAGCCCTCCTGGAGAACCCCTTCCACTATCCCAGGGTGATCCAAGCCCTGTCCAACCTGGCCTTGGACACCTCCAGGGATCCAGGGGCAGCCACAGCTGCTCTGGGCAGCCTGTGCCAGGGCACCCACCTCCTAGCCAGGAATTCCTTCCCAATCTCCCATCCATCCCTTGGAAATTGTCTCTGTCTACATTTCCTGCAGCTCCTTCAGGTCCTAGAAGGTCACAGTGAGCTCACCCCAAAGCTTTTCCTCTCCGGGTGAACATTCCCAGCTCTCCCAGCCTTTCCTCCCAGCAGAGCTGCTCCATCCCTGGGATCATCCTGGAGCCTCCTCTGGGCTCTCTCCAGCAGCTCCAGCTCCTTCCCGTGCTGGATCCAGGGCTGGGGCAGCTCTGCAGGTGGGGCCTCACCTGAGCAGGGCACAGGGACAGAATTCCCCCATTCCCTGCTGCCCAGGCTGGGGGATCAGCCCAGGATAAATTGGATTTCTGGTCCCAGTGCACATGGTCAGGGAATGTCCAGCTCTGACCCAGCAGCACCCTCAGGTCCTCCTCCCAGGGCTGCTCTCAATCCCTTCATGCCCAGCCTGGATTCATCCCGGGGTTATCCTGACACCATAATGCACTTTGCACTTGGTCCTGTTCAAACAGGGACATCACAACCCATTTCAGTTATTAATTTTCTGGGGCTTCTTGCCATGAATCCCTGTAGCACCTTGAGTGACACATCCCTCATCCCAGTGCTGGCCTCCAGGCACTGCTGAACCAGGTAGAAGAGGGAATTATATCCCACTGAGGGAAAAAAAATCTGAATTTAGGTGCCTTTCTGCTCTGGGAGCCATCTGTTTGCTGTCTGCACATGAAAGCTGTGTAACCATGTAAACAGCGTTGGGATTTTTGCCTGATTGCAGCAATATTCCCATTTGTTGTTTTTCCTATTAACCTTCCAGTGATGGAGCAGAGAGATTAGGAAATGAGCTACATGAAAGAATTCTGAGTGATATTCCCTATCAGATCTGGCTGTTTCCGAGGTATGTTAGCAATGAGCCTTTCAAATGAGGGCAGGGTTATTCAGCAGAGTCCTTTCAAGCTTGGAATTCACAGGTCAAGATGAATGTGTCTCTTTCCTTCTTTCTCTTTCAAAGAAGCATCTGAATAAAAGGGGACATGCTGACCTTGGAAATTACCTCCTTCTGTTCCAGGAGGAGAGGAGAGGCAGGAGGAAGAGGTTAGGAGTGCGAAATGCTTTGGGGTTTGGATGTTGAAGGCCTCAAACTTCTGTTGCAACACATTTCTTAAACAACCCCAGCGATGAAAACCAGCTTTTTTCCTGCTCACAGCCCCTTATCAGCCTCCCCATCTGATAACAGGAATCACGACTGGCTATTAACCATTCAGCAGGAATAAAGGTGACCCCGTGATCCCCATGGTGCTGGAAGGAACCTTGGAAAGCATCCGAGACTTGGCGTGGTGCAAAGCACAGCAACCACCAGCATCTGTTCCAATGGATCACGTCAAAAATACCCAACATTAAAGGCAGGCAAGAGCTCTGGCAGCCCTAATTAACAGCAGGTTCTGCTTGGTTCGTGTTCCAATCAGCCTCGATTCAAATTCCAGATGGAAAGACTTCTAGGAAGTGCATATGGATTCCTTGGCATGCCTGGAAAACCAGGCAGTGCCCACCTTGGCAAATCATGGGCACAGGCCCAGGCCCTGCAGGTCTGTCCCGAGCAAATCTGTCACTGGATGGGACGAAAGTGAGCGACCAGCTTGAAGATGGAAATTCCCAAAGTTTTGAGGCCACATCACAGTGCCGTGTCCAGCTCTGGGCTCCTCAGCATGGGATGGACACGGAGCTGCTGAGCAAGGGCCTGGAGCATCTCTGTGCCCAGGAAAGGCTGAGGGAGCTGGGGCTGCTCAGCCTGGAGAGGAGCCCCAGCTGAGAGGGGCCTCAGCCCTGGGTGTCCCCATGTGTCCCTGGGTGTCCCTCTCTGTCCCTGGGTGTCCCTGGGTGTTCACTGAGTGTCCCCCGGTGTCCATGGGTGTCCCTATCTGTCCCTGGATGTTCCTGAGTGTCCCTGGGTGTCTCTGTGTGTCTCCATGTGTCCCTGGGTGTCCCTGTTTCCCTGTCTGTCCTTGGGTGTCCCTGTCTGTCCCTGTGTGTCCCTGTGTGTCCCTGTCTGTGCTTGTGTGTCCCTGTGTGTCCCTGAGTGTCCCCTTGTGTCCCCTTGTGTCCCTGTGTGTCCCTGAGTGTCCCTGCATATCCTTGGGTGTCCCTGGGTGTTCACTGAGTTTCCCTGGGTGTCCCTGGGTGTCCCCATCTGTCCCTGGGTGTCCTCTTGTGTCCCTGAGTGCCCCAAGTGTCCCTGTCTGTCCCTGTGTGTCCCCATGTGTCCCCAGATGTCCCTGGGTATCCGTGGGTGTCCATGGGTGTCCCTGAGTGTCCCTCTCTGTCCCTGGGTGTCTCTGGGTGTTCACTGAGCATCCCTGGGTGTCTCTGAGTGTCCCCGTGTGTCCCTGAATGTCCCTGGGTGTCCCTGTGAGCAGGGAGGGTCAGAGCAGTCCCAGGCTCTGCTCTGGGGCCCAGCGATGGCACCAGAGGAATGGGCAGGGACTGATCCCAGGAATTCCCCCTGCACAGGAGGCAGAACTTCTGCCCTGGGCAGTGCCCAGCCCTGAGCAGAGACCAGAGAGGCTGTGGGATCTCCCTCACCGGGAATATTCCAGAACTGTCAGGATGTAATCCTGTGTCCTGTGCTCTGGGATGGCCCTGCTGGAGCAGGGAGGTGCCACCAGTGACCCACTGTGGTCCCTTCCAACCCAACCCATCCTGGAATTTTGGGATTTCTCAGTAGAGCAAGAAGGGTTAAATCCCATAAAAAGCAGTGATAAAACCTCCCAACACTCCAATCTTTCTCAGCAGATTTGCCCCAAAGCATTGGAACAGCTTCTCCAGATGCTTCCATATCCCATGAAATTTCAGACACTTCAAAGTAGTTTTCTACCTTCAAAAAGGAAATATTACAATATTTCCATTATATTTTGTCAGTGTTTTAAAGGATTTCATTTTCTCTGCTCCTTTAAGAGATTGGATTTTTGTTGATGGAGGATGTCAGTCTGGGGTTATTTCATCTCTAAAGTCATGAAGGGAAAATAATGATAAAAAATCACAGGAGAATAACAAATAAAGTTTTTATGGAGAAGTTATTAATTTAGAATAGAAAACCTTTTTCTATTTAAACAACATAGCCTGAAAAAAAAAAACTTAACCTCCATGTAAAAATGCACTTGAAAGAGCAGAAGAAAACTTAATAGGAAATAAAATTTCCCAAAGGAATCTCCATGACCTTTTCTTGTTCTATATTTTGGACTGGGTGTCCAGGTACTGTTTTCTGGTAATAAACAATAAAATTGCATTTTCATTTAGACAACTTCAAAGAGAGAAGACATTTCATAATCCATGGCTTAAAAAGTGCTTCAGAACTACACAAAAGGCAAAAATTTGTGTAAGTATTTTGGAACTTGGAGGAATGTTGTGTTTTTTCAATCCCTCCAAGTCTCCTCTCTTAAAATAATTAAAAACAAGGGAAAAAAAAACACAAACAAAAAGAAAATGTAAATGCAGAGCAAAAGTTCTCTGATGGTACAAAGGGAAAGGAGAACAGTAGGAAATAAAAGAGAATAAAAAAAACATTTTTGATCAAAACTGGAAATCAAATTAAAATATAAATATTTTATTTTAGCTGCTAAAAATCCCCACAAAACTGCAACAAAGCTTCTCCATTTCCCTAAAACAGAGAGGAAAACAAGGAAACATTCCCTAAAAACAGCTTAGAAAAAAAATTCATCAGCTTGAGTTTTAATCACAATTAAAGCCTAATAAGAATGGGACTTATCAAATTTAAATTATTTTAGTCATTTTTGTGATAATTAATGAGGACATTTTTAAATCTTCTAATTAATTAGTGATTGGATTAATCTGATTATTTGTAGATGACAACACCCAAGCCAATTAACTTGGCTAAGGAAAATTGGTCAATGAAGATAAATTTAATGGATTTAATGTGTGATTAATCCAAAGCAGAGGTTTAAAATGGAATTGATCCATCCATTTTTCTCCATTGGATTTAAGGGAGAGCCAGGATTTCATGTTCGTATTTAAAAGTTTTGATGGGAAAAGTACACAAGGGAAAAGGTTGGGAGAGTTGGGATTGTTCAGCCTGGAAAAGGCTCTGAGGGCTTTCTGTACCTACAAGAAAATTGGAGAAGGACTTTGGACAAGGGACGGAGTGATAGGACAGGGAGAAATGGCTTCAAACTGCCAGAGGGCAGGGATGGTGGGATATTGGGAAGGAATTTGTGGCTGGGAGGGTCTTGAGGGCCTGGGATGGAATTCCCAGAGAAGCTGTGGCTGCCCCTGGATTCCTGGTAGTGCCCAAGGCCAGGTTGGATGGGGCTTGGATCACCCTGGGACAGTGGGAGTTGTCCCTGCCCATGGCCAGTGTAGGACTGGATGGGCTTTAAGGTCTCTTCCAACCCAAATCATCGTGAGATTCTATGAATTCACCTCCTGTGCCAAATCCTTCATGGGCAGAAATCCAAGAAGTTGTTCAAAAGAAGAATTGTGCTACTTGGAGTATTGTTCCTGGAAAACTGAGGAGAAACTGGGAATGTTAAGTTTTGGTGATTTTCTCCTGGTCACAGTCATAACAATTTGCTCAGAACAAGTGTCCGGCTTGTACATAAAACTCACCTGGAATTTGTGCAAATTTGGATACATTAAGTTTTATTCCTGTAACATTTTTTTTATTTCAGCTGAAAAATAGAGGCGAGCAAAGGAGAAGAATCTTAATTATCCCAATTCCCTCCCCCTATTTTTTTCCTCAGCAATCTGTATGAACCAGGAAAACTGCCTGAAAAGAGAGGCCGAGTTACACAGTCCAGCATGACTCCTACAGCTGATTCCACAGATCCAGACAGTTGGAGGTAGATTCGTCAATTTCCTGTTCCTTGTGCCCTTCCCTCCAAAAAATCCATTTCCAGGAACACAGGGAATGAAGAATATGTTAAAAAAAACAAAATCCTTGAAGAATTAACTTGTGCTTCCAAGGCCTTCCTTGCTGGCAGGAGCGCTGGAACCCTTTGACTGCTCTGCCATTAATCAATTTATCAATAAATTTAATCCAATAAATCAGACAGAAC
>VYZP01012330.1:0-11405 GCA_013400635.1 Hypocryptadius cinnamomeus
TTTACTGGTACCAGAAAAACAACAAAGAAAAGAAGCAGACATGGACAACGTACAGTATTTCTGAGGCTGGGATTTAACAGAAAATGGCAAAGGCTCCATTTTGGGGCCTTACACCACACAAGGCAGTTGCCTCCAATCCATGTCCTTCCTTAGAGGAGGCAAAATCTCATTTTCTGTTCAATTCTTTCCTCTTTGGAACATATGATATGGATGGAGTCCATTTTACTCAGCAACACACTCACTATGAACTGTACAGGCCATACTTCCAACAAACCTGCCACATCAGGGAAGCATCTAAGATCTATGTTAAAATTACACCCAGAAGAAATTCAGCAGTACACCTTTGCTACTGTGTTCCTTTAAACCTTTCACCTCTTAAACTGCAAGTTCAATGCCAGATTATAAACATCGTAAAAGCTCATAAAACCCAATCATAAACCTGCCAGCTCATTTCAAGATTATTTGCTCTTAGCCTTGCAAAAACATCATAAGCAGTACAAGAATTGCATCATTTCTCTGCAAACTCTCCAACCCTTCATCTGCATCATGCTAAGGGATGGGCAAGTGTTACAGCCTTACCTCAGAGAAAGACCTTTGCAAGTGATTTTCACAACACATCACCTGCCTGCTAAACCATCCACAGCAACAGCTCCAACATCAGCTTCTGATGAAATCACCTGCTACTTCACCTTTCTCTTGCAAAATTTAGCTTTGCGTGTTACCACCCACAACTGGTTTAGACATGAAAACCTGCAGCTGCAACAGGAGCAAATGCAAAGTTGAGATTTTGGGACAACTCATAGCAATGCCAACCTTCCAGCCTTCCCAAAGACAGAGCCAGGCACCACTGCAGCTGCCCAAGGAGTGGGCAGAAGCACAGGCTGATATACATCTCCCCACACATCATCAGCATCAGGTGCTGGTTGTTTGCATTAGCCTGCTGTAAGAAAAGAGGGGCACTTCATTATGTGGGCTGGATTTCCTGCATGACCAGCCACATCATTTCAACCCTCCCAAGGGAAAAGACTGTCGCTTGATGGAAGCTGTCTGTTGCTTCTCTGTACAAAAGGATGGTTTTAGTGGAATGAAATTGTCACGGGGGTCTAGACAGAGCAGGGCTTATCAAAAACAGCTTTCTGCCAAAACATTGCAGGAACTGGCTCAATTGTATCTAGCAACACCGCAGTGGTGGCTATGAAGGCCATTTGCAATCGAGTCTGTGATTTAACCGTACCCACAGTACCGACAATAAACCCAACCCGAACTTCACACTTTAAGCACACAACAAACCACTTTGGTTTTCAGCTTTGCTGTGTGCTTGCAGAAGGCAAAACAAGGTAGCCAGAAGAGGGAAGGAGAAAAATGAAGACTGGATTAGAGCAGTGCTATATTTTTAGGTGTGGATCAGCTCTTGCAATCTCTTGGCAAATGAGGTAGCAACAGAGAATCATCCAGGCAAGTTTAGGAGCTGCATTTCTATTTATTTTAATTTGCATTCTGTTCAGTCTACTGTTTTGTTAGCTCATTCAAGAGTAATGGTGGAACTGGAGGCTGAATGCAATGATGGACTGGGCAAAGCAGATATATCCACCCCAAGAGCGAACCTCCTTGGCTACCAGCCTCTGCTCCCATAAAACAAGCAGACCAGCACCATTCCTGTGACACTGTGAGCAGGCAAAAGATTAACCACCTGTAATTTCAGCCCACTGCATTCCTTATCAAAAGGCCATGACAGATACAAGGAGGAGGAACAGACTAGTGATGATTACACTCCATGTTGTGGACAGACCCAAATTTGGTAGCTCAATTTTCCTACTGGAGCAGTCACAGATGCATTGGACACATGATCACATCCAGTCATACTACGTGAATGCAACACTCTTTGAGAGCAGCAGCTCAGGATGCAGGGATGGAGTTATGTGTGCCTTGGGAGAGCAGATCTTGCTGAATCCTAATTAAAATTAAAAAAAAAAAAAGTGTAACTTGTTTAAATGCCTTTGCATCACTGGGTGACCTGTTCCTCCTGTGACTCCTGCATCCTAGCCACTGCAAGTTGCTGCATACAGATGTAGCAGCAATGGTACAGTTTAATCAGTCAATGTTTTCACAACACATATTTCAAATATTAAGCACTTATTGAAGACTTAGAAGTTACTGTGTAAATATTTGTATTATATTATACTGCTAACGCTTCCTCACCAACTGTGGAATTTTAAATCTATCTCGTCTGATAAAGCTTTATTTACATATCACACTGCTCTCGATACTCAACAAAGTGAACTGACTAAATTTACACCAACTCCATTGAAGGAGTACTTGTCAGGAAAGAGCAATTCAATGATTTTCTGTCTCTGTTGTGTGACCAAATTAAACCATAGGCAGTCACATGGCTTGTTTTGGGTTGACGTCAACTGTTTTCACTAGGCAACAATGCTCCCAGGGAAAGCATTGCACAAATGCACCTTGCTCTAAAAACATGGTGCAACCAGCACAGTCTATATACTGACAGCTATATACTCCCAACACAGAGTCTCTGCTCAAAACATGGGACGTTGCTGGTGCCCACAGACCTTACATCCACAGCACTACTTTAGCCCTCTAGGGCACTCCCAGGATGCTACAATGTCCTCAGGCTCCGAAACAGTCCCAGGGGTACTGAATGGGAGAAACAGGATTTCAGCCACCAGTCACATGTGGAGGCAAGCAGAGTTTGTCACTTGTTTGTTCGGGTCAGATTATCACCTCCCACTATTTTACCAGAGGGGAGGCCATGAGAAGCTAATGCTCAGACAAGCAGTTAATGCTTGGCGAAACATGATCAACCCACAACCAACAGCAAATGCAAACACCATTATTAGTCCCAAAGTACCTCATGTGGAAGAAATAACAGCCACCAAAATGTGGTGAAGTTTTCTTCTATTTCTGAAAAAGATGTCAGATTTAAATGGCCTGGTTTTCAGCACAAGCTTTAGGAAATACTGTGCAAACTCCTTATCCTGTCTCTCCCCTTCTCCCCCACAAAAAACCCTAAAAAGCAAAAGAAAACTTATGGGACTTCATATCAACTCCAAGAGTTGATATCAAGTTGATCATCACATCACCCTGTGTCTAAAGCATTCACAATATTGAAGAAAAACCTGTAGTATGATAATAATCTGTTTACTCAGTGAATCCAACTCACAGATTTATTCTTTATTTTACACACTGAAGGAATATTTACTCTCTGATGAACTTAGCTAGACTTGTACAATCATATGTTGAAAAGGAAGAAAAATGAAGTTGAAGTTGCATGCTACCTTTCAAGAGCTCTGCCAGCTGGAAATATGCCATCAATTGTCTGTTCCCTACGTGACTCGAAAGCAGAGGAGTCTGCTTAATAGAAATTCACTCAATTTCACCTTGTTTACTTCAGGTTTAAGAAAACGGCCGGGAAGAAGATAGGTTAAATATTTTTCCTTTTATGAGTATTCTTCTGTCTTTCTTAGTAACAAGCTTTTCGTTTCAGACCAAATTTATGACATTTCTAATCTAAAGTGTTATGGAAATTGGAAGAACAAAGTAGAAAAGGATATATTACAAGAATTTTCCTTAGTTCCAAAATCTGAACAGTATCATACTAAGAAAAAATAAGTACACCTCCAAGCATTCTGTATGTGCTACCACCAAGCCATGCATTCAGCCATTATATGTGCATTTCTGTTCTGGAGAGCTATGCTCTGCTTCCACAGAAAGTCACAGGCACATATAAACATATAAACACACATAAAGTAGAAAGTAACAGTTTTTTGTAAGCCGGTTTATTCAAGAAAACCGAAATTCAGTACGTGCCACTTCTGCAGAAGCCTTTACCCTACCTTTTGCTATGTGCAGGAAAGGACAGACAGACATACACACAAAGAAGTACATGACACGTGTTGCCCATGAGCTGCTGTGTCTCAGAGCTGAAGCTCTCTGTCACTCACAGCCCCCTGAGAGTGGGCCAGTTCTCTTGCCCCAGCCCACTACAGATAACTAAACACGGAGCACATTGTACACAGACATCTGTCTTTTTTTTTTCCACCTTACCAGACAAGAAATGCTACTATTACAACAATTACTTAACCATATAAATCTGAGGTTAATAAAAAGACCATGCTTTGAGTGACAATGTCTACTCTGCCATTGCAGAACTATCTCTTTTTTCCCTACAAATAAATGTTATTATTCTGAAATTGAACCCTGAGTGGTGAACTAGTACCTTTCTTTCTTAGACACTTCAATACATTAAGTGTTTTGCATTAGGGACAGATCAACTGCCCGTTCACTAAGGAAGGTTACCAAAGTGATGCTGTAATCTCATTTAGCTCTCCCAGTGTTTACCTTCTACAGCCAGTCTTGGATAGCAGGGAGGAAAAACCTAACCATGCAAGAATAAAGCTGGGACATTTCAAATGTGGAATGAGAAAATATTTACTTCTCAGGTTAGAGATCCTTTTGCTCCAGCTACCTCACCAAAAAAGTATGGTGCCAAAAGTATGAGGAGGTAGAACGATATTTACAGATTGGAAATGTTCTGAAATGTAAATGAAAAAGGCAGCAAATGAAAATGCTGTGAAAATTACTTAACAGTTAAACAATGTAGTGCAGTTTACAGCAAACTTCATTGGGTAAAAATTTGGATTCACGATCAAAAATATACACAAGACCAAGACAATAAAAAGGAGGATAAAAAAAAGACATAAATCACAAAGTGTAAAAGCAATCATTCCATTTGCACCTTTTTTTTTCTGTGTTTCTGGCCTGTAACACTTGCCAGGGATGGCAATCTGATAAGATTCTCACAAAAATCCCCCTACTTTCTATAATAATAAACCTTCTTATTCGTGTTGCAGAATAGGTTCTGAGCTGAAAACTACTGGAACTTGGAAAATGGACAGGGAAAACAAAAAGCTCAAAATTCATCTCCAGAAGGACTGAGAAGGGCAGTTGGACAAAACAAACAAACAGTTACTGGTGCAAAGATAATATATTTTGCCTCAGTCAGGTAAAAACCATGAAATACTAACTTAAAATATACAGTTAGGAGAAACGGGACAAAAAAAAATGGCAGTAAGAGAAGGCTGACCAGAGTCTTCACTTTAGGCAAGACACCAACCTGAGGAACAATTTTACCTCTGAGCAATAACCAGCCTTTGTGTACAGTGTGCTGTAAGTGGAAACCCATGGAGAGGGGAAGAGCAGGAAAGCAAGGCTGGGTGAAAGGCCAGCGTGGTGTTGGGAAATCCCTGGCATATGTCTGAGTGTGCAGAACTGAGCCTAAAAAATGAAGCATCACAGACCTCAAAGCATTTAATACTGCAGAGTTGCATACAGTACACCATTGCTGAATGCCATGCCCAATTTCACCCACAAATAAATCGTTTTTACGTGGAATTTCCAGGAAGCAACACACGCTTGTCTGCTTGTGCTGAAATTAGTCCTTTTCCTTGCACTGCAGATATGCCTAATTAGAAACATGGCTGGCTTAGGATAAGCACTCAAGGACACAGCACCATCTATGATGCAGATGGCACCATGACCCATGTCCGTAATAAATCTTATTTTAATTTAGGAAACGGTTTTAGGTTCCTGGACACATTAATTACTGTGAGGAGGAGATGCTCAGGGAGAGACACCCGTTCCACTGTGCCTGCAGGCACTGGCACCTGCACAAGAGGACCCTGCACACTGGGTGGGGGGCAAATGGGCCAAGCTCAGGGGGGATCAGCAGCCACCCAGGCAGTGGGATGAGTTCATGACAGGCACTGGCACAGCTGGAGGTAGTCAGCATAACTGCTTATGTTTGTTCATACTGTAGAGTGCCATGGCCAAGGAAGGAAGGATGACATTGAAATGGGAATACAGAAAAGGCTACCAAACTGTCCTCAGGACTGGGTACAGAACATGGGGAGGCTGTAGCCACAGCAGTGGTCCTGGATCAGAATGGAAAGACATTAAGCACAGAGGGATATTGAGAAGAAGGAGACCCATGTAGAAAATGTTTTCACCATTTTCTCCTCTACAGTGCATCTCAAATGCCTCAAATGGGTTCATTCCCTCAAATTTATGGTATGGAATTTCTCTTACATGAAAGAGAGAATAAGACATGTTTCTGCTTGAGCAGTAACTCAAGGTGCCAAACCAACTTGGGACCAGGGCAATGAAATTTTACTTCTCAGGGACAGAGACTTGCTTATCCCCTCAAACAAATGTGTGCCTCCACATGAACTCTGCAGCACACGGTCCCAGGGGCCACCATGTCTGAAAGGCCACTATGTCTGAGCGTTAAAAACCAATCCCACAGCCCAAGCCCAACACTGCTCCACTCCCAAGCCCAGTCACATGGGGCAAGGAGAGGCAGGGCACCCATCCCACTGGGGCATGTGCTGTCGGGGAGGGAGGCTCACAAAAACCTGCCCTATGCACAGAAGAGCCCCCTTGCAGAGAAGTCCGAACTGGCACAGGGGAAGCCAGCCCAGAAAGGAGGAGACAAAATGGCTTCACTTGATTTTTACTTTGTTTTCCCTACTCTCCCTCTTATCTCTATTGCCACACATTGGCAATAAAGGGAGTTCAAAAGCAAAATCAATCAGTAAACAGAACCACCACTTCTCCATTTTAGCCAAGCATCTTTCAGGGTCCAGCTGTGGCATTTCAAGAAATAAAGGTGGGGCTGCTTAATTACTCATTTATCAGAATCAGGTTTGGGCGCTGCTCTGGAAGCATGGGCACCCTCCCATTCACTATCAGGGAAAAGGCAGGATGATAGTCTCAGAAGAGCTTCCCCAGCTGTCACACCAAGTAGAACACAAATAAAAAATTTATCTTACGCACTGTGTTCACAGACATAAATCTGAGTTACTCAAACAAGTTGCTTTGTGAGCAGCTGAATTAATGAGATCTGACTGCATGTGGACTCCTGTGCTCAGCTTCCCCGGCACTGTGCTCGCTGCAGGCCAGCACACAGCACCTGGCGGCCAGGAAGGGCCACCAGCTTTCCTCCTGCTCCTCAGTTCAGCTACGCCACTTGCAGGAGTTACCTTTGCAAATCCCACCCCTTTGTGCAATTTCCTGGGCATCTGCTGATAGATTACAAACTGGCTGGTGAAGGGCAGAAGGGTGATGGGAGCGTGCTAACCTACTCCCCACGCATGACGGCCTCCTCCCTTCATGGAAACTCTTGCCTTGCTGCTCCATGCATTCAGCGTGGCCCAAACCCTCACACTGGCTGTCATCTCCTCAGGCCCTTCACCAGCTTTCCTCCCTGCTAACAGAGCACACTGGATTCCTGCTCATGTACTTCCAGTCTCCACTGAAAACAACATTCAAGATGTCTGTGAAGCACCTTACACTTTGTCTTAATTTTCTCAGATTTTCTTCCAAATGCTTGGCAGGCATCTACCAGCATTACACCTCCAGAAGGAGGAGGAAACTAAGAGAGGGAAAGCATGCAATTGCTAGAAAGCTCACAAAACCAATGAAACTACATCAGCTCATCCGATCTCAGCGTTACGTTGCCCCTACAGAACAGACTCTTGGTCCAGCCCAAAATAATCCAACAGCACAACTGCAAACAACACCTGCAACTGTGTACTCTTGCAAGTATCTGCAAACTAAGTCAAAGATCTTAAATTTTATGAATGGAGGCCACAAATTTACAATAACTTCACCTTACTTTTGGTGTACACTTGTCGAAATGTAATTTATGGCTGTTACTATTTTAGTTTCAGCTTGTGTAAAGTCCAACTTTCTTTTCCTTCTCAACAGAAGGGTAGAATACAACATTTAAAATATTACCCTAAGTTTATGAGTAAAGTCACCTAATCCTACAAACCAAGTACTTGAAAACCAGTGCTACTTTTTCAAATGTTTCCCGCATATTCCGTATCATCTGACTCACCTTTATGGACAATGTACAAGTATTAGAGCCATGTTAGTCCATCTAAGAGGGCACCTGCTTATATAGTCCTTAATAAACTGAACACACAAAAAAATCCACCAAAACAATGATATCCACTTCAAAATGCATCACAGTGCTGAGGTCAAACAAACTGGTCAGTTATAGCGAGGGAGCTCTTATTCTTGAACCTAGATGAAGTGGAAAATTAAATCAAAATACCAGGACATCTGTAAGGTGGAGTTCATAAATACTATACATAAGGGAATTGATGTCCATTGTGTCTTGGGACAACTATCACAGTCACATTACTTTTCATAATTTTTTGTAAGGTTTCAGAGCTGCTGTGACAAGAGTTTCTGGACAGGATTATCCAAGAAAGTCAACTAACACAAAACTGAACAATGTGTGTGTAGCACAGATGAAAACAACCTTCTAGAAAGAAATATAAAATAAATGGTTTTCATCAAATTGTGGTCTCCAAAAGGGAGGATACATGGGGTTGCTTTCAGTGCACTGATCAGAAGAGTGACAAGTGACATCAGAATTGCTGTGCAGAGCTCATTACCTGCTTTCCAGCACCTACCACAATTCAATAAATTTTCACTTCCCATAGGCACTGTGAAAATTCTGAAGGCCTTTGTAACAAAACCAGGATTCATCTTTCAGTTATGACAGGTCCAAACAGATTTCATTTCCGCAACACTGGAAATGTAGGGAGGCACATCTCAAGCAGTCATACTAGCAATTTGACATTAAACAACAAACACTGCAAATTCACCATGAATGGTTTACTAAAACTCAAGCAAGCAAACAGCCAGCAATCTAAAAATAAGTATTTTCCATTGTGTAAAAACTTACTGTTTCCAAAGGTACACCTTAAGTATATAAAAAATATTTTTTAATTATTGCATGAGAATTTAAATCAAGAACCACCATGTCTAGCTAAAATGTAAGGTTTTTATTTCTGTAAATCAGATTTCAGATTTCTCTTCCCAATCCTTTTACTAAGAATAAATTATTCAAATAATCTTTAAAATGCCTTCTCCCCCTCCCCCCCCAATCCCAATTCAGCAATACAGGTAAACAGCACAGCTTAGGCATTAACAGCCTTGAGCAATATTAATAGCTGGATAACAAGATCAGGAATCAACTGGTTAGTGTGACTGGAGAGAGAAGTAAAAATCTGGGGAAATGAGGACATCTATCAAGGCCAGAGAGAAGAAGTTAAATATAACCTGTTTCAAGATCTCCTTTCCTTCTGTCCCCAGTTCCCAACCCTTTGCTTCAGCTGATCCCAAACGGCAACTCTGGGGGCTTTGCTGTTTGGTTTTTGTTTGGATCTTTTTTTAAAATAAGGAAGCACTAAAACTGATTTCATGCTGCTACTCCTGACAGTACTCAGAGAAGTTAATGACAAACCCTTTTTTCCTTCCATATTGGAAAGTACTTGACTCGTAAGAAAATGCAGATCGTCATTCCAATCTAACCCGAGCACTGAGTCTTACATCCAAGCAGGGGCTGAGAGTGGAGTCCATTTCTCTTTTAGATACAGCATGAGCTCCCTTCAGACCCATAAGCATGGAAAAATTCTGTTACTGTAAGCAACCATCAACTACTGTTTCATGCTCCTAACTAGAAGGACCTTTGAAACAGACCCTCACTATGTCACCCATGCTGCTGCATCCTCATGCATTTTATTCTCTTTCACGTATTTACACCTCTGCTGGTAGGCTGAAGCCAGAGCAGGCAACACCCACCCGTGCTGAAATCACACCCTCCTCTTAGTACACAAGCACACATTAGAAATGCAATCAAGTCTGGAAATGAAGGCACAACAGCCCAACCCCTCATGTAAACAGAACTGTAAATCAGTCCCTGTAATCCACCTCGTGTTTGGGAAAACATTTTTAATGATCACAGCTAGGGCTTGCTTGGAACTGTGGTTCCGTGCAGATTGGGAACTCTCCAGCCCTGGCACAATGGCTGCAGCATGAAGGTTGCTTCTCACAAGCATGTGGAAGAAAACCAAGCGGGCTACAGAGATGCTCAAGATGCACCAAGGTATGCAAGAGAGGAGCTGGAGCCACTGGAGTGGCAAGAAAACTGATGGAGGTAGACATATATCTGCAAATCTAATTAATGTTCCTGCTCCCATGAATAGCAATGCAAAGAGATTTCTTACTGTGGAAACAACATGGTTAAGAACAACAGAGAGCCTGGGAAGTTGAGAATCAATTTAGGGATTTTGCAGTGTGGTTATGACAGTCCTCTGCTATCTTACCGCTGAATGATCATTGGTGCTGCTAGAACGGACAGATAAAAACAGAAGTTCATAAAGTAGAGTGGGATGAATTCTGTGTTGTTACACTTCAATTCATCTGCAAATCCTTACACATGGTGTAAAATTAAAAAACTTACAGATACACCAAGCAGAACATACACATGAGTCACCTTAATGGGTGTGGGTGGGGGTGGGATAAGAAGTTTTTCACTTTTGTAAAATTGAAGGCATATACATCCAAAAAATGCACAGTATAAAATGATAGATTCTTTGGAAGTCAAAGGCAGATGTCAAAGAGATTTTCATCTGTTGGGGATTTCACTGAGAAGCATATATAACATTGCCACGAAGTCAGGAGAAGCAAATATGGTGGTTATATTTAAGTAGTTCAGCAGGAAGTCAGGCTGAAGAGACGCAGAGAAAGTTAAAAAATTATACTCCTCTTACTATACACTTGCTACTGGGAAGCAATAAAGCTGATTTTAAAAAGCAGCAATGAATTAAGAGGATATCAAATGCATTTTATCTGCCCAGTAACCAAACTGGCAGGAAACAGCCTTGTTACAAATGCTGCATTCACAAGAACTTGTTGCAGAAGGCAGCTTGGCCAGCTCTCTCCTCAGCCAGGCAGCTCCAAGGAATCTGCACACCTATCCAGGACAGCACACTGATTGCTACACAGTGCACCTTAATGATCCCTGAGGATGTCTATCACATGGCTGTACAGTGTTCACATCCCAGAGCAGCATTTCCCCAGGTCTGCACGGAAAAGCAAGACAGGCATGGAGGAGTTCAGCTCAGGAGAAGCTGTTAAAGCTTTTTTTGCCTTGGCAAGTGTGACTTCATCAAGTGAACTTCGTTACATATGATTACTGCCACTGGAAATCCTGTGCACTTAGCACTTGTGATGCCTCTAGGTGTTGGCAAGGAAACACAGAAGGATGCACAAGATTAAAACCAGACCTGGAAGTTTGAAAAGTGCTTTTTTGAGTCCCTTGCATATTTTTCCCTTTTTGTTTGGCTGATCCAGAACTGCTGTCTGCAGTTTTGTGGGGGAGTGGGGGGAAGTGTTGGCATTTTCTTCTCAGGCCTAATTTCCCTTTATGGTATCCTTCCTCTCATTCAGCTGTTCCACAGGAGATGCTCTTAGGTCTGACAAGCCAAGACCTATAAACTTTGTCCAACACTACACTTCTGAAGACAATT
>VYZP01012330.1:11444-40990 GCA_013400635.1 Hypocryptadius cinnamomeus
TAATTATGTCAATTCTTTGTGTCAAATCCATATACAAGGGTTTAAAAAATAAATAAAAAAATATATATATATATATATATATATATATATATATATATATATATATATATGTAAAAGAATTCTTATCATTCCATGGAGGGAGCATGTAAAAAAAAGCCTGCCATATTTGCAACTAGCACATTGTATTTTTGACACCAGAAGGAACAAAATAATCTACCTAACATCACTGCCTAAATCAGTTGGAAAGAGAAAAGGTGATAAATAGATTTTAATTACAATCTAATTATTCACAGCTTACGGCCCCCAGCCAGATCCAGGCAACCAGAAACGTTACTCATTTGGGGCACCACAGTATGTACCCTCTTTGACAGGGTTAGTTTTACTTAGCAGCCCATGAAACAAGCAGGACAAATATAATCAATTTATTACTAGAAAAACCTTGGGGATCTCAGAATTGTAAAATATATCCAGCTGAAAGGGACCCCTTAGGATCACACATTTTTCACTTTTTAATTTTTGTTTTTGTTTCCTACAAAAACTTGTTTCAAATATTCACATCAATGCATCTGTCTGTGACACATATACTTGAGATTATTTTTCCATTCCCAAAGAGATATACTCTGTAGATGACTACTTTTCACTCAACCTGAAAGTGGTCAACTGTGTCTTTCAAGTCCAAAAAAACCTTTTCACCCTGATTAATGAAGCTAAACCTTTCCACTTCATTTTCCTTTCAGCACAGCTGCTTCTCTTATCTCTCCAGCTGTACTTTCCTCAGAGCTGCAACATGATGCTCAGGTCTGGAAAAGCTTAGAAATATTTATTTTTTAGCACATGGGTTTGGGATTTTTTTGCCAGTAGATATAAAATACCAGACTGGAATGATCCTTTACATCTTTCTTGCAAAACACTGATTGATGAATAGCTCTTTATAGAATTTTACAAATTTTCAAGACCAAAATTTCTGCCTGAGGAGGTTAAAAGACTGCAGAACTTTATCCGACAATTTCTAGAGTCAACAAGTAACAGGGAGCAGCCATGGGTAGTTTTTAAAAATTATTATCAAATCTATCCATTCTCAGTAAGATTCTGTGATGGAAAATTCATTACGTGGTTAATGTTGCTAAAATGTACTTAGATCAAATAAAGCCAAAAAATTGAAGCATCTGAAAATAATGCCTAAAAAGTTGGGGAAAATAGTCACAATTTCTGGTAGGCTTTAGAGGCTATAGGGCTCTTAGCATTTAAGTTGAAAAAAATGTTTCAAGAATCTTATGGAATACAGAACATAATGGTAGCAATTTACATTTTGGAGTTAAAAGAAAGAAGGCAATGTATGTTACACAGAGAGAAAACACAAAGAAAGAATTACTTCAACAGCTATGAAAATCCCTTGGGAAAACAGTATTTCAGTTTGAATGTGCTCTTCCTATTTCTTTCCCCTTCTGGAACAAATTACTACTTTTTTTTTCTTTTTAACAAGTATACATATATAATATACACGTATGAACTGCATTTAAAATTGTTCAATAAAATTACTACATTAAAGAAACCACACACATTTCCAAGAGAATCAAGAAAGACAGACAGACCCTGTTCTCACACATCAGAAATACTCCCAGATACACAGGATTGCCCAAAGTCACAGAACAAAGAAAACTCACGCAGATGAGCAACATGTGGCAAACCTTTAATCAGGCATTTTTTCTATGCGTGCTAACACCAGCAAAAGCCAGCACCGGGAATGTCAATATTTCACAGAGCAGAACAAAACCAGTCCTGACAGCACGGGGGCATCTCACAGTGCCAGCAAACCACAGCACTGCACAAGCCAAAGAAGAAACACCTTTGAAAATCAAAACCATAAAGCATCTTGCATGACGCGTTCAGATGATCTGGGATCTTAAGGAAAGAACAAAAAGAAATCAGTTCTATCGTAATTCAAACAGGCGAATGGCAGGCAGCCATCCCAGACTGCCTACAGAGGACATCTACTGAGACACAGAGAGAGACGGCTCGCCAAAAGGAATTGTTTGGCTCTGCTTCTCCCAAAGAAGGAGGACAGGTCATCCTTTTTCCCAAGGGTCTTGCCATCCCTCACCTGTGCTAAGATGGGATGGCACAACACACTCACAGAGTACACGGGCACTGCCCAGGCAGCCTGCATTTCCAGGCTAAGATCTGGAGCCACGGCAGCGCAGTCTCTCCGTGAGATTCAGGAGAGCCAGAGCAGCCCCATGACACTCCGGTCCCTCCTCACCTCAACGGGGTCAGCCACACAACAGAGAGCCAATGTTTGTGCTCCTAAATTGAGTTACACAGAGCGGTGCCTTTCGAAAGAACACATTTTCCTGCTCTGTCCCCCGCCAACCCCCTCCAAGGGTGACAGAAAAAGGGGTTGGGGAAAGTACTTCAGAGATTTTAAAAGAAAAGTAAGAGTGCAAGGGAGGGAGGTATCTGTAGCCAAACATGAGTCAAACTGGCCATGATGACAGAGAGAAATATTTCATAAAGCTGCTGCTGGAACTTTTATTGTACTTTTAAAAATTCTCCTGAAGGCAAGGCTTTGTTCAGTTTTTGCTCATTAGATTTCTGCAGTTTCTACCCTACATTGGCCTATCAGACATTGTACGTTGCTCTAACCCACACAGACACATCAGCCCTGCATCAGAAACCTGAGAGGAGTGGCAAGAACAGACTAAATCGGTTCTTGTGCTGCAGCTTTGTTCTCTCTTTTTACCTCTGATCTGGCAAATTAAATTCTGTTTAGCCTAAGTGCCCATACTGTTACTGATTTGCATGCACTTATTCCAGACGCATACGTGGATTGTCAGAGTGAACATTTTTCAGAGTCATCTGATGAAGATTAAGGTAATTTACTTGATAAATCCATAAACATAAACTCAAAAAATACATTTAAAAGCATATTGCACTGTCAATGCCTTTATATTATTTAGATTCTAATCTCAGTATTTAAGCATTAAGTAGACCTGCATTTTCAGACTCAACGTTTTCATCTTCTTCATTTTCCTCAGCACACTCTCAGCCATACTAAATTTCTCGGCGAGAGCTTCTGCTGCCCATTAGCAGCACAGTGCACAAGATCACGGAGTTATCACAGCCATTTTAGACAGCACAAAATCCAAGAACAGAGCTTTAAAAAACCCACAAAACCCCAACAAAACAGGGAACCTCATTTAGAAAAATGGCTTAACATGCCTTATGAGCTTTTGTTTGTCTATTTTAATGAACAATGCATTGCAGGGGATGAAGGCTGATTTGTAAAGAGACACGGATGTTCCTGCACAGAAGGCAATCAGTTCCCAGTTTAATTATTCACTGTGAAAACAGAATTCCCTTTAACCATTTCAAACACGGCCCTTTTATTTGACTTAAATGTCTCACTGCGTGGCATTTGCCCCTGCCCTGGTTAAAGGATCATGTCAGAAGCCATGAGAGAAGCAGGATGACCTATTGCACAGCAAGGTTAAAGACAGCAGTGCTCCATTTACTTCTCTACTGCTTATTATGTTGCACACTTCTGCCATTTAATTTCTACCCATACGTAAGTGGCTTACGCATTTCTTCATTAAATCCACCTGCCTACACTTTGCAAGCATTTTACCTTTTCATTTCAATTGCTTCAATTCCACCTCCCCAACTACTTTAAAATTTAAAAAAAAAAAAATATCTATCCCTCTATTCATTGCATGATTCATTTCCGGCCAGCTTTTCATTCCGTCAGTATTCTGAGATGAGCAAAATTAAACAGTTTTAGAGCTGACGTCAGACCACCGAATTATGCAAGAACAACAGAGAAGTTTCATAATTGTATTTCATTCTGTTCTGCACTATTTTATTTTATTTCTGCCTGACACTCATCACGCTGTAACAGAACATGAAAAGGTTTGCAAGAGCCAGGCTGGGTGATGCCTGCATCTTTCTTCCTCAGTAGTTACAGTTAATTTATAACCCAGTAACGTGCATGTCTCGTTCAGATTATTCCTTCCAACGTGCATTACTCAAAAATTAATTTTATCTTCTAGCAAGCTGCCCACAGAGCCTACCGGGGCTGTATATCACATAGGAGGGAGAGGAAGGAAGACACTTATTTGGTCTCTGGGCAACAGCTTGTAACTGCATGTCCAAGATTCCAGCAAGGCTGCCTGCAGATAAGAGTGGGGCGTGCTCCAAAGCCGCTCTGAAACAAGCATGCTTTACGGTCCCTCCATGCCTTTTTGGTGGAAGCAGGGATGGAGGAAGGCACACTGCAGAGATAGGGCTGCAGGCTGGTAGGAACCTCACAGATGAAGAGCCCCTGGCCAAAGGCGCCACAAGCTGTCAGGGGCTTGTTGATGTGATGGGGTCTGAGCCCCATATATAACCTTATCCCACTCAGCTTAAAGGAGGTGAGCTTGGTGTGTTGTTTTTTTGGTTAATTTTTTTAAGCAAATCTGTGTATACACTTGCAGGGCTCTATAAATAAAAAACATGTGCATTTATCTCCAATTAAACTCCTATGTAAATTTATATGCAAATTAAGTGCAACCCTCAGGCTGCTGGCGAGGTGCCAGTTCAGCTCAGCCCCTGGTACAGCAAATTCCGCATCACTGATGGGATGTGACCTGCCACTTTCAAGTTTAGTCACAAGAAGGCAAGCACGGATGGTCCCAACCAGGGGACGATGCAACCAGGAGGGTCTGCGGGTCGGAAAAAGAACACACGTCACTCAAGTGCAAGGGAAAACGAGACTGAATGTGTCATTCTGTGACAAGCAGATTTCTCTCAGGCTCCTCGCCTCTCCGCCCCCGGCTCTTCCATGCCTCACCCAAGCCCGCACAGTAAGAGACAAAACCTTTTCACAGGCTTTGAATACAGGTGCAGTAGCAACACCCCTCCCAAAAAAGCCATCAGGAAGACAAGCAATACAGGGGAAGGGGGAAAAAAAGAAAAATCCAGATTTGAAAAGCACATTAATCTGCTCGACAAGCCATGAACCACATTGCCGCTTTAATTAGAAGCAGAATCCGTGGAAGTAGAGGGAACACGGAGGTGCAAGCATTTATAACAAAAAAGGGACTTGTGATTTAATGACCTCCTCTGCTAGTTTAAAAATTAATGGGACCAAATCAGATTAAACCATTTTTAATACAAACCAGTCTGACATTTATCACCGGTGTTAACTGAAAGGTGGTTCCCCATCATTTCAGCAGAATAAGAAATTGGGCTTCATTTTCATCTAGGCTGGCTCCAAAATTAATTCTTAAAGCCACCTTCTATTTAAGATGTTTCTGCTTTGGTCCAACATGTACTGCTGACTTTCAGTCTCAAACCCCAGTTATTTAGGATGACTCTTCCCTGTCTTGCTGCTTTAGGCACAGCCTGGGAGGGGAGATAGGGAAACCCCAGCCCACCTTCAGACTGTAATGCCAGAGGAGCTAGCTCTCTGCACACCTGCAGGTCAGGAGTTTTTTTCCTCCTCCTCTCCCCAACACTTCTTGCTCTGAGGGGCTTTTTTCTTTGCAATGCTTCTTTTCAAGCCAGGCCAATGCAATGCTCTGTTCCACAGAGCAGCCCAAGAAGTAATTTGTGGGCACAAGTGGGAAGCAGCAGACGTGGGGCTACGGGGCTGACTGGATGAACACAGATGGATGTTACCCACCTAACCTCGGGGAGACATCAAAGCCCCTCGCACACAACTGGGCACTTCCTTGCATCAAAACCTGCCTTTAATTTAGAGTTTGTGATTTACCATCAGAACCAGGGAGAAAGGGAGAAAGCACAGCAAGTGATATCCTGACGGGGAAAAAAATCTTTTTGAATGTGGCATTTTTGCAGCGCTTTGAAGGCAGAGTCAGCCTGGTGAGATGCATATGCCAAGAGTGTGGCTTTCCACATTAAATCTTCCAGAAAAAAAAAACCCAAACCCATCTTGCAAACACTGGTTGATGGCAAGGTGATGGAAGAGCCACAGTTGCAACACGCTTGTGCTCTTACTCCTCTCCTCCTGCCTTGTCACTTTGGTTCAGCTTCAAAAAGAAAAAATATTAAAGTAATCATCTGAATATCACTCTTTCTCAGAGAAAAATTATACCTTATTACTTAGAAAAATTGGGCCCACAAAATTTTGGGATAACAGGTTAAAACAGTGAAAAACTCAGCGAACTGCAAACAAATGCTAATTTCCTTTGAACAGATATGTAACAACCTATTAGTCTAAAGACTAATGTCACAACTTTAAGTAACTCTGTCAAATCTAGTTACTAAGACTGTAGAAATGAACTTGATTTATTAACTCAGGTGATTTATTTCTGAAGAGTGTGAGATTTACATTTGCTTCCTTAATACTAAGGGTCAAATTTTCCTGAGGATATGAGCCATTTACAGAGAAATAGTCTTAATTCAAGGTGCAGCACAACTTGAGTTTTATTTCTTACAGATGCACAGTGCCCATCAAGAAATGAATAGCACAGTGGAAACTTTGAGCTACTGAATGAAAACCAGATTAGATCAATGCAACACATTCCTGGGGTGTACAAAGTAACTGATGAGAAACAAAAATGAACTCAACCCCAAATCTGGTAATTTGCTCTCTCTTCCACCCAAGTATTGTTATGTCTCAAGCCAGAGAGAAAGAAACCCCTCTGCCTGTCCCAGCTATAGCATGGGATGGACTCTGCTTCCCAAAGGGCATCTGATCTAAACACACTCACCCCCAGCACACCTGGAAATCTCTGTGCAGCTGCCTGTGCTGCATCTGTAAAGCAACAAAATTAAAACTATAGTATATTAAACGGCAGCAAGTAGTTAAGATGCAGAGAAATAGCCCATTACACCACTCCACTTAGCAGGTAAACGATCTTATCTCCTCCACTTGCTTCCTTGGAAAAACATGCAGAGCTGGGAGAGGAGGAAAAGCACAGGGAGAGCAATTTTTGGCAGTGACACCTGTCAAAGGGAGTTTGGTTTGAAAAGAAATATTAAAAGCTTTTCCCCACTTGGACCTTAAAGGCATGGAGAGTGCTTCATGTTACGTATTAAAGCAACATCTATTTTTCAAAACCTAAGAATATAGTATCAGTACATACTGCCTCGGGGTTTACATCAATTTCCTGCTTATTAATTAATTGGCTTGTTAATACAACAATTTGCAGGCCTGTACTGCCTAGTGAGCTGAAGGAGCCTGTGTTCTCCCTGCCAAGATCAATGTGCATTAGTCTAAACTCTCTGATGTAGAGCAGACTCTACTTCTGTCAGAGATAACTGAGAAGCGACATTAACTCTTAGAAACATCTGCTCAATATTGGAGGGACAAACGAAAAACAAGGCATAAAGTTTGACTTCCAAATGCCATCATTTAAAGGGCCAGATGAAACACCATTTGCAAGATCAGAAAAAAAAAATGGGTGTGAGGGGAACCCCAAAAATATAACACATACATAAAAGCCCTTCCTTTGCCAACAATGCTATCAGTGAAATGTAAAATCAAGAGATCTACAACATCCTGCAGATCAGACATAAAACCCCCTGTAACTCCTATATTCTTTACAGTCTGGACCTCTAGATAACACAAACCTCACATTATTGACCACATATCAGTAGAAAACACTCACCTGGCTGCAGTGTGAATACAAATAATCCATCTTTAAAGAACTTCACCAACACACAAGCTTTGTGCTTTGGGTCACATTAACATTAGCCCAATTAGGTCCTGTCACTGAGCACATACCAATTCCCAAATATTCATGGATAAATTTAAGAGGGATCAGGATGTGGCATATTTATGCACTGTTTGCCCCTCTCTTTTATGAGCATCCTTAGTTCTTATCAAGTCCTCTCTATCAGTTCAAACTAGCCACCTCCACTGATGAATAGAATAAAATACCAAACAGCCTTCCAGAAATCAACAAGCTTAGGATCCACTTGTTTACAATTGTTGCTTGCAGCTGGGGTTTCTTTCCCCCATTAATTCATTGATTTACATAAACACCTTTGGAAGGAAAGCTTCCAGGGATGCTAAAACTTATGGTTATGGTTTCATGCTTCACTTAAGCTGATCTAAAAGCAGGCTGTTGGTGACAGGGGCACTCCTGCTCTCCACTGAAATATTCTACATTTATCTGTAGCCAAATGCTGACTATAACACAGGAAGGAGGACAAACTGCCAGCGAGGAGGGGAGAAGCAGATCTCAAGCCAGCATGTATCAATAGGGCTGTAACATCCCCAATCCAACACCAAAATCCTTGCACCTCTTCCCTTTGGTTCCCCCAAATGCACCAACCAAAATGAAATTCCAAACAACTCATACAGCACCTCCATGCTGCCTCTGCTTATTTTATCTCCAGCAGCAGGCAGATGTTTTCTAGGTCAATTCCCCAGTACCAGACTGCCAAAGAGGCATCAGTGTTTTTTCAAGGCCTTGGCTTTCATAACCTGCAATCATGCAGGGAAAGCAGCACACAGGAAAATCCAGAGCTGGAGTACATGGGGCAGGCACATTCTTGCAGCTGACCCATCCTGCAGGGACATCCTGTTGAAAGGAAGAAATCTAGGAGGCTGAATATGGGTTGCAGAACCATGTAAATGTTGAAAAAAGCTGACAAAGAAGAAGCATGTGCAGATTTATCTGAAAAAATCTCTCTATAAATGCCTGTATATCCATACAGTTATCTGCTCAACAGGCTCTCTTTCAGATTATGGAGGGAAATAACAACTACAGCCTGCTATCAACATTTTCATCAACAGCATAGCAGGAATTAAAACATCTATCCAGATTTTAAACTCAAACTTTTCCAACTCTGGACACACAAAACAAGCAGAGTTCTTTGCCACGAGAATCAAAAATGTAACTCACAATTTTAGGATTATTCAGTGGTGAATAAATTCCTTCTAACTGCATGTCAAACTTTAGTTTCCAAAAGGTAATTTTATGGATGAGGCCAAAAATCATTTCTAATATGAATTTCAAAGGATATCACTGCAAAAATCAATTCTGAAGTCAATGCACAGAAGCTGACATGTTGGTTCTATGGTATTTCCATTACCTTCCTGTATACTAAAACACAGAACATACAAAAAAACCTGTAGATTGTCCTGGATTTCAGTCCCTCTAGGCCAGTGCTTCACCAGACAGTGCAGGGACCAAACACAGTTGTTTTACCTTTGCAATACCATAAGACAAGATGCAGCAGCTCTTTCAGTGCCTAACTGGAAGAAGGGGTGGGCCAAACCACCGGCACTGCCACACAAACTTCATGGGATGGCTCCTTGGAAAAGGACAACAAAATGGAGTGGCATTCCAGTCCACATAAAATAAACCACATTTAAGTGAGATTGAGCTGTACAAATTGGATACTGACCCCAAAGCCTTTACTGTTCAGCATGGACTTCCTGCACTCATAGGAATGAAGCTCCAGAGTTTCTGCCTTGGATTTCAGCTAGTCAGGAAGGGAAGCACCATCCTCTGGCCACCTCCTGATCAGAGCAGTTAACACCACCACTTATAAGCCCATAAGAGCCCACACCTCTAACACAAAAACTGCAGCTTGAATAGGATTTGGTAAAGCAACTAGAGACAAATGCCAAATCTCCAAGTCACAAGGAAGATGGGGGGAAAAAACCATGCTGGGGAGATGCAACTCCTGAAGAGTCCGTGAGAGAGGGAGAGAAGAAAGAAGCCAAACCATTTTGAAGTCAGAAGGAATGTACGTGCAGGTAAATACTGCTATATGAACTGATGTAGGGATTGCTTCAAGGATGTAAAACTGTACCAAAAGTGATCTGGGTGTCTAAACTAAGGATTACTAGGCATAAACTGTTTGGCTAAGTAAGAAGGCAAAATAAAGAAAAGTGAAAAATAGGAAACACTGACGACATGTCAAATGGCAGATGTTACCAAATGCTCTGGCAAAATTACTTTCTGCAATCAGCTGGAGACAGAGGGCATGACCTGCCCTCTCTGGCACATACATTACAATTCCTCTTCCCCCAAACCATAAATCAGACTGGGGAGGGAAAAAATCACTGTAGTTGACAGCTGTGTCTCCAACATGGAAACCCAGTGGATTTGTGAAGCGAGCCAAGCTGTCCTTCAAGCACAAAGCAAAGGTTTAATCAAATATAAGGTGTGCCAGCTTAGTAGAAGCAACTCTTCACTGAGATTACGTAAACTTTTTAAAATGTACGTAGGAAAACACCTCAGAAGATTTAGAGGATTTGTAAGTTGAATGCCTGATGATACCCTGAAGGGAAGGAGGACTTAAGAGATAAGATGTGGGCTTGACCTTACACTGAAGACATCCTCCGGCAGAACAGAAAGCACCATATTTGAGTGAGAGCAAAGGCAACAGTATCCCCAACATTCTGCCATCAACTGTAATTAGTATCATCAAGAGTCCAATTTACTTGCAGACTTATAGCACAGAGAAATACAGGCATGTCAATTCACTCATATCCAATAAAGAGTGAAAGACATCACCTCAGATGCCCTGGGCACGAGCTCTTACTAACCTCTTGCTCTTGAGTGAGTTGGCCTACCCACGCCTGCACACCTTGTGATGCAGGAGCTGCCAGGAGCATCGCAGGAGTCTTCCAGCGGGGACAAGCACAGCCAAACCATCTCCCTACCTGTGCCTCCCCCCAAACAGTATTTATAACCAGAACACAGCACCTTAATGACAGGCTGTACCTTTCAAAACACGTAATACTTTCTCAACAGAGATGAGTTCAAATGTCAGGTGTTTCAGTGTCTTGTCTCCTGCCAAGACAGACTTGCAAATGCTGTCTCTACTTATTGAAGAGGTTCAAAAAAAGCTCTTTTAAAGCTGTCTTACTATACATCCAAGTTATCCTTGGACAAGGAAAAACCAGTACTTCTTATCTCAAATCTTAGACAATGTCCCCAAGTTCTCCTTAGGAGAAAAAAGCCTGAGTGAAAGTAGAAGTGTGCATAAATCCAAAAGTCATGAAGGGTCACTCTTCAAGCAAACTAAGCAAAGCTGTATTTACAAAGTAACATGGAAACCAGGGATTTTAAACACTAGAGCAGACTGACCACAAGTATTAATAAAGTTTGTGTCGTGCCAATATTCCCCTTATAAAACTTGTATTTTCAGGGCTGTGTTCCATGTCAAGCACATCGTTCATGATTTCAGACTGCAGTGCATCCAGCAATGATGCTTCAGGGTAGTAAGGAATAAATATTTCCCAGTTAAAAAAGAGAAATTAATAATCCTTACTACCTTTTCTGAATGCCCAAGTCTTCACTATTTAACTTAAGTACAGTTGCTACAATATTTTCAGAGCTGAAATCTGCTCTCAAAATTAAAGTTTAAGGATAGCAAAATGTTTACTTTTGAAATGTAATGATTTTCATTGGAGGCTAAACCTGCAGATCAACTGTTGTGATACTACACTACTCGCCCAGTAGCAAACTGTTGAAAAGACAAAACAGTATTTTTAGTCCATCTGGAAAGATACAAGAGAACAACCAGCAATATTCCAAGAAATACTAAATATCTTCTGGTATAATAAAATGAGATAATCCTTGCTGTTTTCATAGTTTTCTTTTAAAAGACCTGAAAAGTGGAAACATTTGCCTTGTTTGGACAAAACATGCAGGATTTATATTGTCAGATGCGTCAAATATTTTTATTTTAAAGGAGGAATTTACTGAGGACACAAAATCTTCCCATTTAACATTTATCTAGCACCGTACATAAGGATATTTCTGAAATACTCAAAATACTTCTTTCCAAGTACTTCTCCTTCTAATCAGCATACACTTGTACTGGCTGTTGAAGTCAGAGGTCTGGAGCCTACACACAAGGTCATGAACAAGTTGTCATCGTTCTCTCAAAATGAGACAATCCAAGGCCTTTTAAAATTAGGCTACGCTTTTTAAAATAACCTACATCTCTTGCAGCCTCTTGCACAGAAAAAAGGAAAAGTTAAAAATTAAGCTGGTGGGAGAAAATTGGAGAAAGATTTGTCAATTATATCAGTTTCAAAGGGAAATGACAGGAGGTAGCTTCTGCTGAGTTCAGTGAAAGACTGCACAACAGGAAGCATGCATTCAAGTTGCAACATTTAAAACTAACAAACAAGAAAACCCACCTAAAAATGCCCTAAAACAAACCCCAAACAAAAAGACCGAACCAACAAATAAAACCACAGATGAGGACCATTAACATAACGATACATACTTGATTTACATCAACTCAAGAATTGCCATGAAATACCCTTTTCATCCAAAACCACACTTGAATTATTCTGTGGGAAATAACGATTATTCATGACCCCCACTCATCATTCCCTTCAGGCACAGCCCCTCTTCCCCAGCTGTGCCCTGTTTCTGAGCGAGGTGGTGAACACATGGACAGAAGGAAGATTAATTCACCAAAACCTGGTTTGCATCACAGGGATCTGCAGAGGCAGTGTGAGAGAACTCAGAAACCACAAACACTTTTGGATGGGTGGGGTTTTTTTCTGAAATGCATACTGAAGCCTACACTAAACCTCCTCGTTAATTTACTGAGAACATGTTTTGGAGTTTCCTTGTAACACAGATTTGTGCATTACACCATTCACACAGCTCTGACAGGAGTAGCTGTGTATTAGCTCACTGTGAAACCCAGGCTGCCTAACTCAGATGCAGAAGTCTGAATTTCCTTTGTGTCCTATCATCAACCACAAAATGTCCAAGGTCTCTGTAACATGCTGATGATGTGGAGAACATTCCTTTTTACATGTAAAGACGTTGCATTCTTTTCACTTCCCCCCCTCCTTCCATATTTCTGAATATGGGACATATGAACAGCATATTTGAGAAGACCTCTGCTATTAAAAAAAAAAGAAAGTAAATATAAAAATTTAAGGTATCTTAATTAAAGAAGCCCCAGGAATTTGAGCTATTTATCTTCCCAAGAGATAAAAGTAATCTCCACCATTTCAAATTGTAATTTGACAACACTGAACTCTCATAGACACATCCAGAGGATTTATTCCTTTTGAAAGGGCCTTTGCTAAACATACCATCTAAACAGTGACTCAGAAGCCCTGCAGTGACTTGGAGGCATGTCAGCTTAATCTTGCAACAACGTGAGCAGCTATTCTTGCTCTCAAGGTGCAACAAGTCCTTTATGATCCCCAGCATGAACGAAAGGAGCTGTCTCTGCTGCAGCAGCAGCTGGAAATAAAGCCAGCTTCAACAGTCCCAGCCAAATTCAGCGCACAGTGCCCCTAATTACCACTGTTTTCCTCCAGCTACATCCCCTTAGGGTTTGTTTTTCTGAAATCAAGAAACACAATGGGAACCAGACTGAAACAAAACCCTGTCCAGCCCTGTATCTGCACCATACCAAGCTGCTGCAGTGAAGTGTGTATCAATAATTAGACAGTGAAAGTATTTTTGAATCTGCCATTTATCTGTTTAGATTTGGAGGCAGGAGTTTGCCTGCTGTGACTGTCTGATGGGTTGCCTTGACCACAGGACTCCATCAAGGATGCATAAAACTTAAAAGTCATGCCGAACGTCTTGTAGAGGCATTTCCAGCTTCAGTGTTCAGCTGAAGTGTTCGCTTTGTCTGTTCAAGTGAAAAATGATCCCTTGTCTGAGAAGCTGACAAAACTATTTTTCTTATTTGTAGTTTTTGCTCTCTTCTTCCATCAAGTTTTACACCTTTTTACAAGCCTGTTGTGTTTTACAAAGACTTGTGCAGGATTTCTCTAAATCAGAAGAGAGGCTCTTTAATAAATTAAATTTCAAAATCTAAATGAGCCAAATTTACTTCTGGAAAATGGACCTTTTCTGTGTAAATTTTCAGTGAGACTTCAGTCCTGGGACTAAATTGAAATTTATGTAGATAATTACCATCACTGTAGAAAAATACAGGAAAATCCACATCTACATCTAACAGCTTCCTCTTAAAATTGTAAATACTGGCCACTGTGTTGTATCAAGAGCTGGCCACACAAGTGGATAACTCAACCATTCCTGTACTCGTGCAGGATGTAGGCAAGGTGGTATTAATGAGAGCAAGGGCCTGCCTGAAGTAGAGCTCACCAGACCAAATAACCTCCTGACCACACAAGTAGAAAATAATTAAAACAACACACCACTCGCATTTGGTTTTTAGGCCCAGATGGCGGATGCTCAGGCAGCCAGTGGGTGAGACAGCAGCGATGCTGGGATGGGAAGGAAGAGGAAAGGTAGCCTAGTCCAGGCTGGGCATATGTAAATATGGATAGGCTAAAGGAAGCAGTGTCATCCTGAGCAAAAAACCTTGGAGCAGAAGCCTATTTCAGGGCAATCGATTTCACGCAGACATGCCACGGTGGGAGTTGGCTGCCTGTTAAAGCCAAGCCACAAGATCTTAAAGTGAGGAGAGAAATGCATGTCCTACTTCTGAGCTGATGCCTTTAGAGCTGAGTTAAGTACAGTTAAGTACAACGAGGAGGACGAGGGTGGTTTTGAGAAAAAAAATAAAAACCTGCTCATTCTGAAAAACCACTTAAGAGTAGAAGAACATCCCTTGAGCAGAGCAGGAGGAGTGGGGTCAGGCTCAGCCTTTGCATCGGGGTTGCGTGACCCTTCCGCACCCGCTCCTGCAGGAGGCTCATAACATGGGGAGAGGAAATCAAAATGGTACTGTGACCTTCACAGGCTATAGACAGCTTGAATGCAGTTTAACCCCAGCATTAAGGATGAAAGCCTACGCTCATGAAAGGCAGGCATTAACTAATCTGCTTACCCATACGAAAGGAAAAAAAAAAGCCACGTACACACCAAAAAGCACACTATGGTTTACGGTAAGCCTGCCAAGAATGTAGCAGTATAATCATAACATAGTTTACTTCAACACATCGTTGCAACCATGCCTAAACGTTGTTCTTTGAACTGGAGCAGGCATGCTGTCAGTTATCCCTCTAATGCCTGTCTGGGAGGCGCTGCTCCTGCAGCCACCACGCTCCATCCTGCGCTCCAGTGAGCCTGGCCAGTGCCAGCCACCGCGCTCCCCTCCCAGAGCCTGCCTTGCAGTATCAATCAAAGGCAGGAGCCATCTATGACAGAAAGCTGTGGGTGGGGAGGAGGCATTACCAAAACAAAAATTAAAGAGCATTTGCTTGTATGCATCTGCCAACTCAG
Source organism: Hypocryptadius cinnamomeus (assembly GCA_013400635.1). NCBI lineage: Eukaryota > Metazoa > Chordata > Aves > Passeriformes > Zosteropidae > Hypocryptadius > Hypocryptadius cinnamomeus. Next base: position 26,591 of record VYZP01012330.1, read on the forward strand.
CTGAAGGAGCAGGAGGAAAACAAGGCATGACAGGAGGAGAGACAATCATTGTTCTTCCCTACACAAGTATTTTCCTTCCTGTAGTGACCATGTCCCTTCCCTGCCTTCCGACTCTTTTGCATCCTACATCCCCCTGACAAGGACATCCCAACTGAAACCCAATTTTTACTGAAACATTTTGGCATAGAAATATTTCGACTATAGATATGGCATAAACATATTAAATAATATTTCCTTATCTTTCTCACATAGAAATCCCTCACCCTCAGTCTCTTCAGTCTCTAATGAATCTGCTTTCGTCTATTCAGCAATGCTTTTTGGCTTGAGTTTAATTAAAATTTCAACAAGCCTATATGAGTCAGATGGTATCTTTCCTTTCAGAGACAGAAGACAATATCCTCTAAGTATTTCATATCCTCATTTCTTAAAATCAGCTCATCAGAAAACCACACTCCTCAGCAACAAGTGTTAGATTATCTTTAGCCACCAGCATCAACGTACTGAAAGACTGAAGTCATTTTATTGCCTCACTGGGATATAATTGTACATTTCTCTTCTCTGGCAGATTTCTCCACCTTCCTTTTTTCAATGTTATTTCATTACAGTAGTTCACCTGTGCAAAGGATTCCTTAACTATGGACAAGGTCCAAAAACCAATACTGTATCTCCAGATTTCACACAGACCAAAAAGCTGAAAATATTCTGGGCTCTGCTCTGTGTGTGTTGTTTTTTTCCACCATTTTGTTAAGCCACAGAGTTGACATTTTCCAAACTTCCCGCTACAACCACAAGATCAGGTAACGCTGATTTCAAAATAAAATCTGATTTCCCCACACAATTGAATAGTTTTGAGATCCAGAAGATTCTAAAAACATCCACACAAATACCATGAAAATCATTGAAACTGTATTCCCACTAAGCGATTTTGCCTCAGAAATCAAAAACCTGGTTAAGGTACACCAAGGTGCAAGAGTGGGTACCAGGTCTGAGGAATTCTCTCAGTTAAACCCTAGCTTTCTTTGCTATCCTTTCCTGCATCCCAGGGCACATCTGTTGCACTTAAGAGAAACTCCAGGATCCACTCCTGAGCCACTGCAGCAGGGCACATCTATTATGGAAGAGAAGGAATAAAGGCCAATAAAACCATTTACACAATCTAACCGGACAGGACTCTACCAACTTAGATGATATGCTAGAGTCCAAATCCAAATGCCTGTCTCCAGATGCATTTAGTGAAAACAATGACAGGGGTCAGGTCTGATTAGTATGTCCCAGCTCCAGAAAGAACCACACAACTAAAAAACTCTGGCTTTTAAAGTTAAAACACTCAACTCACTTTTGTCATTAAATGCACTTAAATTTGGGATGGAAGGACTCAATGGATGGACTCACTCAAGTTCAGTCAGGATCTTCTACGAAAATACCCCAAAGCCCTCCCAAAAAACTTCAACAAATCAAATTATTTGTAGGCATACCCATGAAGTTCTCTGTTTACTATCGCAAAAAGGATTTGCATATTTGAGTATTATTTTTAAATAAGACTATTTCCTCACTTGACAAGGCAACTTAATTATACTGCATAGCAGAAAATGCATAATAGGTCACAGGATTAAAGCTGCTCCATCAATAGTTGATTATTAAATATACAATTTTCTCATTTCTACTGTTTATTCTAGAGAGACGGAAGTCAGTGGATTACACCACTACTAAAACTGAACAAATACATTTGCAGAAAATGACAGTGTCTCATTCATCTGACCATGATCCCTCATGAGGACACTGTCTGGTGCTATGGGAACTCCTACAGACACTTCAAAGGAATATTCTACACACAAATTCAATATTAAGATTACAGACCTAAATAATTTTTTTTTAGTTCATAAACAGTGGAAATTCATCATGAGGTAGAAGAAAAAAACCTTATATTTGTATATTTGCATACAGACATGGAGGCACTGCTTTTAATGCATTCATTTTTAAGTCAACATTGAAGGAGTTTTCCTTAAAATGGCACAGTAAAAATTAAGTTGAATTTCAGGTGGTTGCTACTGTGACCTTAATCCTGAAGTGAGCAGGCCTCCCACTCATGCAAGTCTTGTTCTTTTACCATCACCATCACAACTTTCTGAAAGCTGTGAATATTTATCTTAAGGCAGAGCAATGCAGTCAAACTGCTGTTTTCCTCAGAGGCCCCACAGTCATCTGTTGGCTTTTCCTACCCCTCCCTCTGAGGTTCTAGACTGCATCCCGTGGCTGCTGTCGGGACACAGACCTGCAGGATGGAGATGTTCACAGTTACCATCGGCTGCTGCTTCTAAGAAAGATCTCATGCAGGAAGCTCATGCCATTGACCTCATTTGATCCAGGCGAAAAGTAATAATGGAGCTCCTGTGGCTAATTGCCAAGAGAGAAACACTCCAGAGGACTTATTTCCGACATCCTCCTCTCCTCTGATGAAGATCTAAACCACCAGCTCGAGACAGGCGTCTGATTAGATCAAAGTAGGAAACATTTCATGTTATTAGCCACATAGTTTCATCTTGTTTATGAACGGCACCATAATGGACCCCAGACAAGCTAAAATACAGTAGCTTGCAAAAGCCATTATTATTATTAGAATGTAATTATTCACATACAATATGTATCTTTCTAGTAAATGCTTGGAAATATTTTCTGTGCCAAACTTCACTGGAATTTAGTGCAGGTTAGCATCAGGTCTTCTAGTTCACAACCTCCCTGATACTTGGAAAGATTGCTTCTGTAAATAACCAGGACTGTTTAAGAAACCAGTTTACTATATTTGCTGTAAAGACATGATATTATCTCTACAGGAAGAGGTGGCTTTTAATAAACTAATTTCCCCATATGCAGTTGTCTAAATAATGCAGGAAATGTCTTGTATATAAAAAACCATTCAAACTAATCGTCCATCTACCAGCACTGACATCATGCTGTATAAGGCAAGAGACAGCAATTCTAATTTATGACAATTAAAAGCATCTTTGAATGATTGCAGCACTGCATTTTGAGAAGCTGCTTGTCCCCAGCTGAATCTGGTTCAATCAAAATTGGCTGCCTTTGCTCCTCAGAGAAGGCACAGGCTGTGGTTTCAAACTGCTGTGACATGAGGCAAGGTAACCACCCAGCAGCAGAGGTCCTTTTGTTTATTGATGTCCAGTGGGACAAGAGGCTGAAGAAGAAAGGACTGACCCATTAGAGAGGGGAAGCCACAGTTTCTGCACAGGGCAAGGCTGTATGTATGGGTGACATTAGAAAGCCACTTCTGCCTCCCCAGTGCACAGCAGGCAGCAGCATGCTGAGACAGGGTCCTCTTTGTTCACCACTAAATTTCTTCACCAAAAGCCAGAGATGCCTCTGTCTCTCAGGCTTCAGTCAATTTACATCCTTGAAACATTGCCTCCATCTAAATCCTTATTTTTTTTAAAAAAAAAGTGGGGGGGAAATTGAAAGTATTTTTTAAAAAAAATTAATTCTGTGTATGTATTCTATTTTGTTACTATTTACATATATCTATAAATATATATACACACATAAGTGTTCCTCGCTTCAGCTATGCAAGGTCTTTACATGCAAGTTACTTTCTTCTCTGCACACCATACGGGCAATCTCTCAATATTAACTTTTTATTCAGGCTCTCTCTCCAGTTATGCAGGAGCTTTCATCTCTTTTTTCCTTCCTAAGCAGCAGCCTGATGTTACACCTAATGAGAGCCAGTAGGCAGCCTAAGCAGGCAGTGAGCAACAACGGGCTGCCATAAAACATCTGAACAGACCAGAAACAAACACGCTCTCTAATTCTCCAGCCGCAACAAGACCCTAAAGGGAAGCCTTGTCTGTGCTGCTTCCTTACACCTCCTTAATAACACCAGTCATAAGCCAAGTAACAACCGTGGAAAACAGGATGGAAGGTGGGTGATTTCTTGCCACTTGCTTCCAACATCCTTTGGTCAAAGCAAAGGCATCTCTGCGGCCCTTCACAAGATCAAAAGGCGGCAGCTCTATTTACAACATCCTGAGCAATTTAAGCATCCCACTCAGCATTGTTTCCTACCTCCCGCCCAGTTTCCTTTTAAACTGGATGGTTTCTAAATGAAACCTCTATCCTTTATGAGTTTATAGCCATGGTGAGCCAAGGAGTCCCATGCAGACCATTTTAAAAGAAATTAAGAAAAATTTCTCCATCTTAAGCTTGCTGCACATGAAATGGTAGTGCATGGGGAAAAAAAAAAAAAAAAGAAATCCTGCAATTTTTTAATTACTGACTTGAAGGATTTATGCTGTTATGCATTTTATGGTCTATCTTCATTTCCCAGTGATGTGTCCAGTACTTGTGAGCGTGCAGCTTCTGAAGTAGTTCTCTTTAAGGGAAGAGGCATTTATGGGTAAGGAAAAAACCTTTCAAAAATTAAGTGTTGGATAAATGCACAGGATGTTGCAAGCATCCGCTTTATTTGCACTTTCTTTCCCCCTCTTGTTTTTTGTGTTTTTGTTTTCTTTCTTTCACAACCTGTATTTAAAAATTTAGGGCCACTATTATGCCTGTCACTGTTACATTACATGACCCGTAAGGGAGGAAGGAAGGAAGGAAGGAGGATATGCACATAGTAAGTAGTCCCCTGGAAGAAACAGTGAAAGAAATTTCCCAAAATACAGCATGCAGGTGTTAACAAGCCACGTGCACACCACAATCCTCTCCCTTTGCTGTCTCCTGCAAAGCAGGGAATCCCACGACCAAAAGCACAAACCTGTGCCCAAAGGCAGGGCCAGCCCAACACAGGCTTCTGGTCAAAGGCTGGGATATGGCACCAAACCCCAAAGCCATCGACCCCCTCCCAGCCCATGATCCCTGCACCACACCTACTGAACATATGTAAGAGCTCAAGGCTCATCTGTCCCCTTTTAACAGGAATACATTAGGCAGAGGGACTAAGCAGCATCCCCACGGTCCTCCCAAAATACATTTTCCTCATCCTAAGTCATGTCTGCTTGTAAGCATTGGACACTTTTTGAAAGACAGTCTCACTTTTCAAACATGCAATTTGTTTTTCTCATCCAGTTTTCTATTTTAACTAGTAGTTTAATGTGCTTCATATATTGTTAAGTAAGATGTGCCTGCATGTATAAAAGCAAAGAGAATTAAAAATCACAAAGTATGTTACTTTACACAAGAAAAAGTTATGACTACTATGTCTTATAAAACTTCTAATTTCATCAACTTATTACATGTCATTCTTCAATGCAGAGAGCACTCACAGCATGAAGAGTTCTTAAATCAAAAACACACTGTTGGGGAACAATCTTCATTTTAATGATGCTCAGTAACAGGGATTAAAATATTTTATGAGTCACAGTTTCCACTAAAAAAAGGCAAAACAAAAAAGGACAATGGAGATGAATTTGTTGAAAGTGTGGGACTTGTTCATTAAACACACCAAAAAAAAAAAGTGTTAGAGAAGAAGGAAGCAGGCAACTGAAAGCTTATATACTGCATTGTACTTTAAAGCACCAACTACTTTTCCCTTAATTGGCTTCTGCAGATCCCAAGGAATCTGAAAACCCACCAGCTCTACAGCACAAGCAGCCACTGTCCGGGCTGCTCCAGACAGGGGATGAAAGAGCCCTTCCATCTACAGATCTATTTATACTCTTTCACATGGTGACTATAAAAAGGTTTCCTTTCAGGCTGAGGTTTCTCAGCATTAAAGTTAGTAACTGTTTGAACGTGAAAAACCCTACATACACAGATTTTTAAAACTGGAGTGACGCCTCTGTGTTCGGGTAAATTTGGTTTGAAGCAGCAACGATGCAATCTCACACATCTACAAACTTCCTCTGTAAAGCCTTCGCAAAAAGAAAATGCAACCCAGACTGAACTGAAATAATGCATTAAATAAATGATGCCACTGATTCTGAACAATAGTAATTTCTGACCAAATGTGCTCTGTCCCAGTCACCTTTGTATTCCTCCTGCCTCCATCTCCCCACCAGGGCAGCCAGCCCAGCATGACAGGCCAAGCCATTCCCAAGGGCCTGAGAGGGGCACCGGGTGCTGGTGTTTCTCATCCAAGCCTGTGCGGGCTCTCCTGGCCAGCCTTACACAGAATGGCTCTGTGCTTCCACTTCCTCCTGTGTAAACACCAATAATTATATTTCCACACCTCACAGCATGTAGAAAGGAATGACAGCTCATACCTTTCCATAAAAAAAGTCTCCCACTCTGCCATGCAAGCTGCTCCAGAAACAGACTTGTGGTGAAAACAAATTGCTTAAAAATTAAAAGGCATACAATAGAAACTTGGAGCCAACTGCTACAAATCCAGCTCTACCATGGAAAAGGAAAGCACTGCTTTTAAAGTCAGCAGAGAAAGAAGCACTGTGTCTGGCTCATGTGCGTGGTTCTAATCTTCTTTTAAATTTGCTTTAACAATTTCTTCTTTCCATTAGTTCAAGAAAGCAAGCCTAAAAGGCTGATCATTGAGGGTCAGTATTTTAAATTTAAAATAGAAAGTTTTAAGATTGAGACTAAGCCAAATCCAGCTCTCAAACTCACATGCTTCTTCCTCAAATCCACCTGCACCAGCAAGGGCCCAGACTTCCTAAATGCAACTGAAAGCACAGTTCTGTCCTGGGATAATCACGACACCATCTTGGTATGAGAATCGCTAGTTTTTCATCTTTTTTTTGTTGGTGGTTTTTTGCTTGTTTGTTTTTGTTTGTTTGTTTTTGTTTTGATTCACAATGCAGTGAAAAGAAACCAGTGTGAAAAGGTCCACACAGCTCTCCATGACAATATGCACTCCTGCTCTGCCCACCACCACCTCCACAGCCACTGCACACCATGCCCTGCACCCACCCTGTGTGTGTTACCTATGACTTTTAATTGACACCAGAACTGCCGCGCAGCCTTGCCCAGAGCAGCTACTGCCACCCCTGGCACCAGACCTGCACAGGGAGCAAATGTCAGAGACAGGGGTCTAAGTTGCTATTATGGCCAGAGATGTAGTTTCCCTGGAAGATAATTATTTTCCAGCTTGAGTGGTAGAATTAAGAGTGGGCTGCCTGGGCAGCCAGACAGCCAAGCAACAGCCAAGGCATCTGTTCCAAAGCTCTGGAGTTCCATACCAAGCTTAGCTACACCAATGCTGCCCCCAGCTACAGCAGTGGAAAGGCCATGTTGTGGTCCCTAAGGATCATTGCCAAGACACAGAAGTGCAAGAGCAGGGATATTTGTTTCTGAAGTGTTGCAAAACATGGATGTTTCCAGTGCAAAGGGATTTTAAAAGGAGTATGTATCCAGTTAGCACAACTAGAAATAGATGGAAAAAAGGGGGGAAATTATTCATACCACAACAAAAAAGGTAATGTCCATACAGTTTCTCCGAATGGCAAAAGATGGTTTGTCTATTAGCAACACATTAGTTAACAAAAATTCAAAATCATACAGAAACTCGTGAAGATACTTGTACAGAATCAAATCCTCTGTAATCACACTGTAGCCTCCCTTTGCAACAAGCATTAGCAAAAGAAATTAGGACTCAGAGGACAGAATTTAAAACTGTTTCCACTACTCCCGTAGTTGCTTCCCTGGTTTTGCACATCCTACCCACCACTGAGGGAATGTCTTTAACAGGAGCAGCCAGTAATGGGTCATAATAAACAAGCCAGGTGCTTTCATTCCAACCAGAAACATAAATTATTATGGGGTTTTAAATACATACCTTGTTCCAAGAGCACTTTATTAGTTATGCATATTTTAAATCAAATTCTGTGGAAAGTAACTTAAAGGACATTGCAATTGAGAGCTGTGCTGGCCCAATAAAGCACATCAATCTCCTGTATTCAGTGAATAAATGGCAGGTAACAGCTGTTATGCTGCACAAAACTCTTTTCTGACCTAGACTGAAAATACATTTGATCAAATTGTCTCCAGTAATGCCAGGAGCACTGCCAACCAAAAGATTAAATACTCTGATTTAAGGAAAAAAAAAAAGAACCTCCAAGATGCAATAAATATTTTTAGCTCTGAAACAGAGGAAAGAACATTCTGTTATTCCCATTCTTTAAAGATACGTTCTAAAAAAAATTGACATCTGTCCTAATATCCAGATTATGTAAATCCTGCTTTGCAAAGACACCATGCTCACGCAGAACTGAAGAAATAGAAATGGAAGAAATGTCCTGAGTCAGTTTGAACTTCCACATTATCTACACAGACAAATTAAAGAAGCCAGTTTTGCATTTTGTCCTGAAGCAACAGAAAAGCTTTTTTCTCCCAACAGGTTCTTCTAATGACAGAGATGGCCAGACAGAACGAAATCCACTTTACCAGAGCCCTGGAGTGCATCAAAAGCAGTGTCTGAAAAGCAGGTTTTGTCAGAACTTGTAAATCGATGGAAAGGTTCGCTGACTCACACTGACTGATGCCAAAATGCCTTCCCTCTAAATCTACCTTTAAGGTAGCATGTATAGAAAAATAAAAGTGGCAGCATCTACAGAAAAATTAAATCATGCCCTTTGTTTCTCTGCAATGCACAAAGAAACTTTGTCAAGAAAATTTGGAGGGCAGATTTGTGTTTAAGTACACACAAAATGTGAGGGCTCGTTCGCCCTAAAAGGCTCCTGGTGATTTACAGAGTGCAGACCAGCAGCCTATCCTGTGGGACTAAAGCTGCAGGAACTAGGAGAGAAGAGTTTCATCTACAGCTGCATTCTTCTTTTTCTTCCTTCACTGACTGATGAAGGCGTAGGAGTATGAAGGCTCCATATCCTGCCCACTATTGTAAAATGTTTGAGAGGTTTCAATACACGTTTAGGTTCTTACCACAATCTTCTGAAGCAAAACTAATGAAAAATCTGCTTGACTTGATGTTTTGGGGACTATTTTTTGTTGTTGTTCATTAGCTTTTTTTTTCCCCCTAGGAAAAACTAAAGGAAAAAGCCAAATATGACTCCCTTATCATCAGATACAAGGGAGAATGGTGTGCAGAAGATCAAAATAAAATCTTCCTACGTAAGGTATAAGGGACAAGTTTTAGTAGCCTATGAATCTGGACCATAAGGTTCAGCCTTTCTGAGCTCTTCAGAGCATTTTTTAAAATAAAAGCTTTCCTGGACTTCAAAGGAAAATCTTTGAAAATTGACAAGCAACAGGGGATAACCGCAGAGGAGAACTATGAATACAGAGTGAACTGGTATTACAGATAAATTCCCTTATCAGGCAATGGGACAGGTATCTTAAAAGCAAGAAATAAAAAAAGAATGGCAAATTACTAATTTGTTCGGCACACTCTGAATCTCCCTGCTAATTCTGATAGTAACATGGGGAAATATCATATAAATGTCTCCAACCATTATGCAGGACAGATGAATCAATCAACCAGGCTGACAGATGCCTGAAAACTGGCAGCAGAAAATTTCAGCTTCTAAGGTATTAAGCAATGATGTGATTCACCACCAGCTGAAACCTCCATCAAGACAAAGTGCAATACCTCCTGGATGGGAGCCTGGGAAAGGTAGGATGGTGCATGTGCTCCCTTCCCAACTTCCACGCCCAAGCTCCAACCTGAGGTGCTCTACAGAGAGAATGAAGCACACAGTCTTTCCAAGAACAGCATCTCCAACACTGCATTTGCCCAATATGCAATAACAAGCACCAGGAAGTCACAGCTGGGAATGAGGTGGAATGGCCTTAGGAGGTTAATGGCAAAGGGCAGAGGGTTAACGGCAACCTCCTGAAAGTCAGAAGAAAACTGCAAGCAAAATGCAGCTCAATACTCAACGACCTCTGAAGATCCAGAGTATTCTTCCTTGTTTCTCTGCCAACACACACTTCTTTCACACATACCTTCCTTTTTCTAAACCAAGCAGTGGTAACATCTCTGGTGAGGAGGACTGGACAGGCCACTGGGGTGGGCTGCAGGAGATGGGACTGACTGCCACAGGAGCAGCAGGCCCCTCACAGGACATTTTACCAGCCTGTCATACCAAATACCCTTGGAAAAAAAAGCCCCATGCTTGGTTGCACAGATGGCTGTCAGGTAGTACCCCAGTTATCTCCCAGGTGCTTCTGTACACATAAAATGATGGGAGCCAATCCTAAATCTGAGAATTGAAGTGACAGAGCATGAGAGCAACCCAAAAAACACAATGCCCCTCCAAGAGGGCCCTGAAAGTCTTTTCTGCACATGCTTTTTGGTAAAATGATGGTACCATGCTGTGTAATGGCTGGTCTACGAAGAGAAACAATCAAAAGGAGATGATGAATTGGAATTAAAAGGTGGCTCTTTAGACCAATTCAGCAGGATTGTCCAAGTTGCAGGCAGACAACATAATATAAACTCTTAATACACCTAATATACTGGAGTGATGGTCCTAACTAAGAAAAAGGCACATGCTGTACTGAACAAGAGTTACTTTGTCTGTTCTCCTCCATGTTAAACCATGCAGTTTTGCACATTCTTAGCACAATTATCTAATAACAGTCCCTGCCTATATGTTTGGCTACACATTTTACATATAGCACTGCAGAACAGAGAGGTACTGAGGCAGGAAAAAGAAGGTATAAATGTGTGAAGCTAAATTATACATATTTAAGCAATCACATGCCTACCTGAAAATCTTGCACTGCATTTAAATTCACATTTTGTAGGAAAGGCCTGGCGATATTTGGTCTGCTTAAATAAATATTTATTAATCTCAATATAAAAGATCAGACACCAAATGCATATGAGCTGAGCACCGTTCGGGCAGAAGCCAATAATAGCTGCTTTCAGAATTTGCAGCGTTGGAGTTTGCCAAATGGAAGTGACAAGTCTGGACCACTAAGAAAAATGAAGCCATTTGGTAAGTTATACGCTGCGTAATAAACAGTCTGTCAGTTTGCTTCTAATCCCCCCTCTTCCAGAAGGGTGTTTTTTTCTTTTTTTTTTTTTTCCCTTTTCCTTTTTCCTGATGCACTCTGCAGAGCACATACGTATTATAAATTAAACAGAAGCTACTTCGGCTCTCTGGACCACACACCGAGGACAACTTAGACAGGTCATTGTTACCTAAACAGAATTTGGTTTTTTGTTTGCATTGTACATTTCCTTTCTGTTTTGACAGCAGGTTTTAAAAAGAGGATGTTACCCTCCTTAGAGCTTTGAATCATTTACGAAGAAAAGGGAAAAAGAAGTAATTCTGTGACAATAGCACAAAAGTAAAGCCTTGCAATTTTTCGTTTCTTCCCATGACATCTGTGGGCAGTCCTGCTCATAACGCCTTTGTTCTGGGCTGATTTACCGCAGTTTGAGACAAGACACCATTCAGAGGCTATTCCAGGAACCATGGAGGAAGTAGAAGGAGGATGCATCTAATTTGTTTGCTACTGTGACATCGCCACTTATGATTAATACACGGCACTGAGTGACCAGAAAGTTCCTCCAAGCATCCTCCATCTCAGTGCATGCTGAACAGGGTGGGGACAGCAAGACTGTCATGACAGGTCTGCTACTTGCAACATGGCTTGTCAACTGTGCAAGGAAGGAAAATACCTTGTATTTCAAAAGCCAGTATACACAGCCAGCTTGCTCGACCCAGAAGAGAACTACTGGCATAAGTGGGCCGGCCAAGAGGGACTACTGGAGGAGAAGGTCCTGCATGAAAAACTCAGGAACAAGAAGCAGGTCCAGGAAAAGTTCTTGCCTTGTTTGCATACAACTCCCAACAAGTTGCTGTACACACAGGAGTAGTTATTTACAGAAACATGGTCCCCCTCCTTCCTGCCTGGCAACATTTGTGGGAGAAGGACGTAAACGTGTGCAAAACCCTTGGAGATCTTTTCATGGCAGACATTGCATAAGTACAAAGTTTTGAACACTTTGAAGTGAGGAGCTGGCAGAAACTATTCCGTTCAAAATGCTAAACCAAACAAGAACTCCTCAGTTAATCCTTATCCCAAATGAGTCCTCCCTCTGGCAGGCTATGAGACCTTACTTTGGTGATAAGGAGCCACCCAGCTCGCCATGCCCACCCACCCCACCAAACCTATACACGTGGATGTGCTGGAAGCATCACTTAGGTGGCACATAAACCACTGAAGTTTTGTTTGCAGCACACACACAGGTACAAGAATAAGTTCCAACCCACCCACAGATCTCTTGGGGTACCAGCCAGCCAAGGGAAAGTCATGTTGCCAGAATAACTCAATCTCCCACTTTTCTGGCTGTTCCCTTGCCCCGGGGTTATCTCTTGTAAAGGGGTAGGAGCAGGCTGCAAGCCAGGTAATTTGCTGTGGCAGTGGGAGCCTGTTCCTGGCACCCACCATTCCCACACACCACCACCATCACAACCAAAAAGTCCTCCAAGACAGATGGTAACAAGTAAACTGCTGTCCCTACACATCTTGTCTGGAAAAGTCTGCTCCTGCTGGGCTCTCAGCACCAAAGTACAGGCACCTCGACCCACACACTTACGCTCACCTGAATTATCCTGCAATTTCCATCTACTGTTGCCATCCCTCCCCAATAAACAATGTCCCTGCTGCAAATACCAACCAAAGGCTGCCCAGCTGATGGGTCTGCCTCTCATAAAATGGGCACCAGAGCACTTATGGTGAGTTTATACTGGTCTCAAAGGCAACACNAAAAAAAAAAAAAAAAAAAAAAAAAAAAAAAAAAAAAAAAAAAAAAAAAAAAAAAAAAAAAAAAAAAAAAAAAAAAAAAAAAAAAAAAAAAAAAGGCAGAATAAAGTTTTTAGAAGCTCCTCAACATCATGTGAATGGAGTAAAAACTTTCTTCTGCTATGAACTTTTCCTGTTTTTCTCTTTTTTATGCAGTTACTGCTTCTAGGAGCTTATCAAGAAAATAAGCCTGCTCATATTGGCAAAATCCCAGCTCACTCATTTTCTTAAGTAGCATGTTATCAAAACGTACCTACACAAGCTGTACTTTCTGGACACAAAGGAAGCTCTTATAACAACTACAGTAACACCACATTTGCAACCGGTTAGGTCAGTCCTCAAGCCTTTCCTTAGACTCTTCCCTAGCCTGCACTTAGGTCAACCAATTCCTGACATGGAGAGGCTGTCAAAGATTCAAGAGCACCTTCTCAGGCTCATGACTGATCAGCTCAGTGGATGACCCTGTCTGCTCCTATTTGCTGTCACTGAACATAACCCTTGTCAAAATATCCTCTAGGAAACAACACGAAATGATGTATTTTTTACAGGGTGAACATAGTTTAGTCTTCAGACTTTGGCATTATTTCCATAATATAAAGCACTCTAGTTTTGATGGGAAATATCTAACTATGAATGCTAGAATACATTGTCAACTATATCAGGTTGTTAATGTTCTCTACTATATACTTCTCACCTTTGTAACACCTACAGAGCAATGGCAAATTTGGGACAGATTTCACCTTCACACCTCTGGCTCATCCAGGTTGTTGGGTTTGATACCCAATCCCTGAAGCTGCAACACAGCCACAGCTCATGGTAAGAGTCTGGAAAGGAAAACTGAGTAAAATCACGTTTGTGTGCACAGCCGTGCATCAGTGTGAAAGCAAGGCAGAGTTTCACTTTGGAAGCATTCCCTGCTTCCAGTCAGCCTAAGTGCCCATTGCTTCTCAGAAGGGCTCTGCTGCCTTTACAGTGAAAGGCCAAGGGATGGTTTCTGGCAGTGGGAGAGCCTGTGTTTGTCCAAGGGTGTGGTTAGACAATGTGATTGAGCAAGCTCCTGCCCTTGCAGGCCAGTCACCCTCCTCTCCATCCCCACTCCTCCCTCATTGCTTTTTTTTTTTTTTTTTTTGATTGGGTGTCTAACAAATCAGCAAATTGATCATGTTTGCTCTGCAAACAGATGAAAGGTTGACATGATACAAAGGGCAGAGCAGAAGCCAGCAACNGGAGGAGAGCAGGAGGAAGCACAACTCACCCCTTCATGTGGAAACAAGCTACCAGTCTGGCTCAGACCATTCCATTTAACTGTATTTCCAATTACTAACCTTTTGGACTGAATAATACAGCATGCACCCCAGAATATTAACTGTTTTAGGCACATGTGTTATTCCTGATCTAAGGGATGGCATTCACAACATTCACGAGCACCTTCTCCAGAAGTGGCTGCCATGCAGGGTAGGCACTACAGGACTGTTCTACAACAAAGCAGGAAACCCACTGCCCCACAAAAATTCTCAGAGGTTCTCTTGGTGCTCCTCTGGCAGACAAGGAAGGACTGTGTTCAGGATTCCTTTTTTCCTGCACATTGCAACACCGAAGCATTCCCTGACAGAACTGAGCCGCAGGGACAGGCTGTATCAGTCCAAGGCTGAGATGAAATTGAAGGCGTGGGAGACCAGCACACCCTGCTAGGGCACAGACCAACACACAGAGAACGTAAAT